>JAHZMV010003519.1:0-12401 GCA_027743765.1 Coecobrya sp. COE2
GTGTCGTCTAAATATGTTGAAATTATTTTGTGGATATAGTCTACACTACCACTCTTTGAAGCATCTTGGCAGACGACAAAGGATATAAAGAGAATATTAAGGAGAGCAAACCACAGCCAAGTAATGAAAAACATTTCAAAGTTTTCAAGGAAATTTGGACTGTAAGAAATGACAATTAAGTCGAGAAATATTGTTTGCTCAAGATTGGTATTTTGCTGGTCTGTTGTAATATATGAGACTGAACAGAAAGTGTCATTTATACCATATAAATGATTTTTTCCTATCCAATCTTACTGTCATATCTGATATTTGTATATTTTATTTAAATTTGAATTTACCCACGTTCCAAATCTTGGAATGTCCTAGAAAAGCTAATAATTTATTTAACTCGAATAGCAAGAACCAACCATCCATCTAGTGGAGACCTCAATAATATAATTTCAATCCGACCATATTTGTATAATCTCATCATATCCACGATACGATCTATCACGTTCAACAGTCATTGGTATGGTTTATAGCTACGTATACCAAAAGGTTATTATCAAGCCAATTTATACTATATTTTATTTATGAAGACTTTTATTGCCCTTTAAATGGTCGTAAGCCTTTGAATGCTTCTCCTTTTAAATTATTAACTGAGGTAAAAACGGGTCGGCTATACATATATAGGAATATCTATAGTAGAAAAGCTATATAAAATGTCCAATTAATTTTTGGGAAGAACATACGTGTATAATGCGAAACGACAATCAACTCTATCAGCTCCTATGGTTATAACTTTAGTAAATGTGACTTGTGACTCACAAAATAGTAAAAGAAATACAATTTAGCATTTGAATAATTAAAACATATTTCGGAAAAATGACATACAACCATTTTCCAGAAGGTCAGCCATAGCAGGTTAATAAGGTTTCATCGAAGATTCTTGTAGTCCACCAAAATCAGTTGAATTTGAAATGCCACATTGGAAATTTCTTGTGCCGTGCCTGACTGCTTTTGTTACTATGGCTCTGTAAAAGCAATATCATGAGGATATAACTTTAATCAATTTTACTACTCAATTGTAGTAATTAGATTTCTTTCTAACCTACGTGTCTTTCTTCCATTTGACTAAAAAAGTCAGTCTCTCATGTATAGTAATAATTGAGATTTGTTCAAGTAAAGTAGACGATTTCTCGTTATACATTTTTAAAGCATTAATATCTCTTAATATTTCTTACATGAGTTCCAGTTGTTCTACATAGGTTGGTATTAGTTTGTTCCTTTATTACAGTCGCTTTGATCTAAGTCCATTGGATTATGTACAGCAGTTAATCCGTGCTTTGTGACCACCAAATATTAAAACTTATTGAAAGATGAGACTCTTCTGGTTGGTATTGATTATAAGATATTATGTGATGTAGAAATTTGTATTTCAAATAATACTAAAAAATTCATCTTCTAAAATGAGTTCAATATTTGCATAATGCTTACTATCCATCATGTCAAAGTCCAGTGGTATGACATTCAGTTTTATATTCAGCTGCGTAAAACATCAAACGGTAAACCTTCAGATTTATAACATATTTTTAATTACATTACCGATACAAATTCATATTATTATTATTTTTATCTTCTGATCACAGTCGTATACACATACATATACATCTCATCAGAGTCGTCCTCATCTGATTTTAAGTGGTTATTGCTAAATTTATTTTTCTTGCACGTTGCAGAATATGTATTGTTAATTGACGAGTTTGCAATTAGTGTTTTCCAGAAAATCTTGGTGGCTTTCTCGCATTGGAAATGTCATCAGAAATCAGTGAACGAGATTTGCCGGAGTATTCTCTAGATATCAATGAGAAAAAGTTCTTTTATCATCTATATGTTTGAATTTCCGTTTAACTATAAAATTATCTCTATAACTTTCAGGCCTGTTAGTAATAACCTGTTGGTTGGCGTTGGTAACCATTATACCCGGCTGATTTTACTGTGTCAGCAGCACTACATATCTATCACTATATATAGCTATATATCAGTAAAGGATTTTTATATCACATTTTGTAAGATATTGAAATTGGGTTATAATTAATGACCTATTGTTCTTTATAATTTTAGAAGGCTTTTTAATCACGACAACAATATATAAGGCGCTGCACAGTGACAGCTCAGTTTAGTTTTCAGCAATGTTTTGTCACTAGCTGACATTTTACATTGAACTAAATTATGGAATATAAATTAATCCCAACATTAGCATCAATTGATTAATAAAATTTACATATAAAGCAGGAAATTTTCTACCATTTCAGTTTGTGAAATCTGGTTTTAATCGAAAGATTCAGCAAAAGAATGTCTGGCTATCTGACAAGTTATTGATTTAAGCCTGAAAATGCACATCTCAAAGCATTTTAGTTTATATTATATGGTATATTTAGTGACAAGATTGCATATAGTAGATCTAATGTGACATTTAATTCACTATAATTATTGACGAATACTGTTGTTAATATAACACTGTTTTGTTGCTAACCATTTAAAATAATTGAAGGTAAAATAAGTTACTAATTGTAAGTTAGAAGTTGTTACTTGCAAGTTGTAAGCATGTATTAGTGAGCGTAGGTCAAAGAAAATGTATAGGCGATAAGACTCACTTGGCGTTGGTTTAACGTCAGGATTAATAATTATGTGCCGAAGGTACATAATTAAAACAAGAGGTAGTGGGTATGGGAGAAAATGTCTGTCTGTCTGAAATGGGAGTACGAACCTTATTGAATTTGAGCGAAATCGGTCAACCTAGTGCCTGACGATTTAAATAATTTCAAATTTCAAGTGTAGCATATACATATGACTGACGCCTAATTTTATGTCCCTTTTAGATGAATAACAACAATCCACACAGATATTTTGAAAATTCCTAACAGTATTTGAGAAAATGACAATTTTTTAAAAATTACGTTTTTTGTCCACAACTTCTTAACGGATTGGCATATTGACATACTGTTTTGTACAAACAATAACCAATGACCACAGACTACCAACACAACAATTTAAAGCATTTCAGGTCAAAGCTTAACCTTTCAAAATTCAAATGATTTCAAAATTTCATGGTGTAGCATATACATATGACACATGATTTATGGTCTACTTTTGATCAATAACAACAGCCCGAAGGAATATTTCCAAAATTCCAAACGGTTTTTGAGAAAATTAGATATTTATTTTAAAAATGTAAATATTTCTTCATAACTTCCAAACCGAATGGAATTTTGGCACGCTGTTTTCTCCAAACAAATGGAACAAAAGATACTTAAAATAGGAATATTAATGACTATTACAAATAGGAATAGGATTACTTCAAATTGAAATATGGTTACTTGAAATTACTAAAACAAATATTACTAAAGGACTTCTTCGGCACACACCTACACACTGGTTTACCTGTTTTCTTTATTTTTAAACAGATCTATACATGATAGTTTATCTAGTATAAGGTTATCCAACTACTAACCTATTTTACACTACCGGGTTTATTGTCCGTAACAATTAAAGGGCGGTGATGTTATCCTACTTACAGTGAATATTACAAGAAAAAAATTAAAACTGCACAAAAATTGGAAAAAGGCTTAGCATTGGATTATTGACTGCTTAACGACAATTTATTTTTCCTGTCCTTTTTAAGTAGTAGCACTTGCATATGCACAATACACGGGGATGATAATTTGAAGACTTAATACATCCAAGAGTCTTGTGCATATGCATGTGCCACTACCCAAAAATGGTATAAAAATAAGCAGCAACAAACCTGTCAGTCATAGTCTGATATGTTTTTTTCCAATTTGAGGTGCAGTCGGCATTTTTTCTATAATTAAAACTCAACCTAAAAGCTATTTAATACTTAAAAAGAAGCATGCGATAAAATGTTTCTCCAGCATGCATTAATGGAATTTGATGATTTTTTATATGTGCCATAGGCCTACTTACGCGGATATGGTGTACCGAGTTTTGAGTAATTCAAGTAATTCAATAGAAGCTATATCGATTTTACAAAAATTCGTCAAAATGAGTTGTCACAAAAATAGGAGCCACACACAGTTTAGACGTGTTTCTGTTCAACAAAATATCTTGGCAAATGTCCAAACATTTAGAAATGACCAATTGTACGCTTTCGAACACTATCGTGGTGCCATTTAGTCGATCTTGTTCCATCGAGACAGACTTCCTGCAGATGGAAAAGATGTCTCTGCATATCGTACGAAAATACAAACCAAGCTTAGCTATGTCATCGAAGCTCATCCATTGGACAATGTTTACCATTTTATGCCCAATTTGAAATATGCTACACCTTTTAAAAATAATATAACGTTTAGCCATTCCCCGTGATACGTAATGGACAGGGTTTAAACCCAAGTTTTATACAAAATACTACCAACATGATTATTTAAATTGTGAGTGACTTTGAGTCGTTCGCCTTAACTGCTACACATTCTCCCTTCGCCATCCATTTTCCCTTGACTCTGCCCTTTCCCTATACTGTCCCTTTAAACTTAAATGTCAATTTTCCCTTGTCAGTCCCTTTCCCGTTGATCCGTTACTACAGTTTCCCTACTCCTCTTGACAGCTGATTCTCCATTTTTTCTTTTTACTTAACCTTCAATGGATTGCGTACCCGTAGCAACATCTTGCTCTCTGCAATTCCCTTCCTCATAATCAGCTTCTTTCACTCCATCAGTAAGGTCTTCACAAACAGTTTCTCCTTCCTCTTTATTGTCATCCTCTCAATTATCCGCAGTATCGTGGGCCTCATATTGATGTTGTTCCGTTTCATCAGGCTAATCGTCTTGATTATCGTCCATTTCATGAACCTCATATTCTTGATTACCTTCCATTTCGTCACCATCATCGCATTCATCAGCAGCAACGTTCTCGTTAGTACGCTTCTTATTACCAGTTTTCACAGCATATATACAACTGCGGTTTTATTATTCTGTCTGACAGAATCCTTATCAGCGCTGCCTGTAGCAGACAGCATCATAACGGTCATCTCCTGAGCAGCGGCTTCGTCACAGTTGTTAAAAATTGCTGCCTTATCCATTCCTGCAAGAAATGACAAATCAACCCGAACAGTTAGTGTTAGATAGTTGCATAAACCGAATGTTTAATACTAATTTTACTCTGCTGCTGTATTTCAGATGAACCCAAATGAATCAATGAATAGATTACAATGAGCCTGTTCCATACTCCGTTATTTGTACGTCAATTTAGGTAAAGCGGGACGAAATATTTGCCAAAGTGCGATCATTACAATAAACATTAGAAGCTATTATAACAGCATTTTTATATGACTAAATACGGTTGACAACATGATTTGTAGATCCAGTTGCACCTTTAAAAATATGTAATTCTAACGTCACTCTACTGTTTCACTTGAAAACAATAAAGGCAATAAGCTTATATCCTTTTATTCAATAATTTAAATCCAATTACTTAACCCATATTGAAAGGTTTCTGGAAGCTCGATCATTATGTTTGTATGCTTGAAAATTGCTTGGCTGGCTAAACCTTTGCGACTATGTAGTTAGTTTCCACTAATTGTGCCTTCCACAAGAAACAGAAGCCGAAGATGACAATACACCTTATTCTCCACATGTAATTTTAAAATACAATTACCTATAGCGATCTAATCTTTTATAGAATGTAAAAGAAACTTCAAAATAAATATAATGCAATAGCGATCCAAATTTTTGCTACTAACCTGAGCGATAAAATCATTCGAAGGAATAATTAATCATATTAATTATTTCTACATTGAATTCAATATTCTGATTTATTTGTAATGATTCTTTGATTGTATATTTGGACTTTTCTGAATAACATTTTTGTGGGTTGTTCCTTTATGAAGAATGGACTGACGTTCCTTTTCACCATAATGTCCACAACTTTATTTGTCGCCAGAATAACCTTCGGCCAGTTTGTTTTGAACTCATGGATTTGGGCAGTACTAAAAACTTCGTAACTGGTAATTATATAAATGCTTGCCATAGTAAATACACCGTACAAATTTGGTCCACTGTAAGAAAAAATGTTTAAATGATCTATTTGTTTAGATTCCAGTATTTAGGAATAATTTTGTCTATTTTTCATCGGTACCATATGACATCGGTGGCTTCTATTATTGGACATCCTCCTTGTATAAATCCTTTTCCTATTAGTTATTCATTGGTATTTTTATTCAAAACCACTGTCCATTTGGTTCTTCTCCTCTCCGCCACGTTTTACGTCTCCTACTTGAAACTTGAAATTTTCTTTAAATGTCAGGAATAAGAACCTTGCTGCCTTTGCATGTGCTTACGCAACAGAAATTTGATGATTGCAATAGTTTTCCCATCCGCAACCTTGGAGTAAAACTAATCGTTGATATGTTTAAAGCCGCGTCTCACCAGAAAGTATTCATAGTGGCTAGAATTAGTGCCCCCAATTATAAATTTGAGGTTGTTGGGTGGCCGCAGGTATTTACACACAATACCTTTGACAGTCTAAATGTGTTTAAAAACAGACTTTATCCTTGAGTTGAATTTGCAACAAAACAGCACATAAATGGGTTTAATTTTAGATATAAAATCCCAATCCGAAACAATAATAAATTTCTCACTTTGTTTGTAACAAACTAACTGACGTGTACGTGATCAAGCTGAGAAACTTGTATAATGATTAAGATAAATAAATTCATATATAATTTCCTTGAAGGAAAATTGGAGGATTTTTTAGAAGAAGTACTGCTTCGTTCATAGGTTGCAATGTGAGACAAAACTTCTCAATTCCTATTTAAATATAAACTTGTATAAGTCTTGAAATCGAAACTTAATTACTGTACATGTTTAATTAAATGTTCTGATTTAAACCGTCTATCCTCAATATTAACAACACATACATAATACATTTTCACTACAAAATTGTGAACTTAGTGGATTTGTCATGGTGGGGTGAACTGTGTGAACCAAGCATGTTGGTTTAAAATATAAAATGTTTGAATTCCTAGGATCTGTCATTCGTTTCTTCAAGAAACAAAAAAAATGATTCAGATTCATTTGCAATGAAGATTATATATAGGTTTCGCGTTCGGCATTTTTTGTTGGCATGCATTATGAAACTCGCCAGTATTTTTAGGCAAACAAGTGTAGTGCTTAGGAGGATCTCCTGATACTCAGACAAACTTGATTTTGTAATGCTTTCTTAGTGTTTTGAAGCCTTGTAGAAGCTACTATGTATGTATACATATAGGCTGTTAAAATTGTCATTCAAAGTTGAACTGAAAATAAACATTATGTTTGTAGGTGCAACAATATCTGGAAGGTGGGAAATGGTCGAGAAAGAAGGTGGACCATGGATATGCACTCAAATGTAATAATATATCTACAAGAAAGGTTTTTATTTCATTCCGTTATCATTAACATCCCTCGGATGCTCCCAGAATATTTACAAAGGCAAAACAAAGTTAGTTGTATGTGTCAGCCCTGGCCTTTATTCTCGATCTGACCCTGGGGATAACACGGTCCATCCAAACCGAGTTATGTGGTTCTGGTTCCTTGATTTAACGATGGCATTCACTTCATGGCTACTCCTGCGTCTACCGGCGTTGCGCTCAATGTCGCGTACTCCCTGACAAAATTAAAATTAGAATTATGAAGGACATCCTGAGGCAGGGAATCCTACTATGACACGCCATTTTATTTATACTTTCTCCCAACAAGGGAACATATTTGGTTTTCTATCCAGACAGTTCAACATATCCGACATTCACTTCGGAATGGTTAATCAAAACTTAGTAGCATTATACTGTTTCATACTAGTTTTTTCTATGTACGTATTGTCGCAGAATTCTATCTGCATATCCTAAAAATGGATGTCACTCGGTGTTTGGAACTTCCAAGTCTGCTTAATGCTTAATGTTCGGAAGCAAATCGATGTATCACAAGTGTTTATAAATTGAACTTTGCATCTGCTTTTGTTGTGAATTTGAGAATAATGCATTTGAGTTGCATCGCAGAATACGAGGAAATGTTGAAATGTTTACAAGCAGCCGCTTTTTAGACTATATAAATTTTTAATGCACATACTATTCCAATACGTTTAAAAATAAAAAATCTATTGTATGATAATTCAATTGTTGAACGAAATCCTCTTCAATTAGATGTTTAATATCTGAGTAATATTTAACAAGCAGTAAGTTTTAAAGTAACCAAATATCTAATAATAATATATAACCATTCATCGGTAATTTTAATTGTGAAACACCATAATAATAACTCAGATTTTTTGGTCTCACATAACATAACTCATTTAATTCCAGTGAAATAAAGTACTTTGTCCATGAAACGAAATTTGCAAGTTCATTAATTTTGTTTAATTTGATTTCTGTCCATCATAGAATGACAAACGTGGTATCAAAATGATTCAAGGAGGATAATTATAGTCGTTTCAACACATAACTACATTTGTTTGTCTAACTTGATTTCGTCAATCGCGGTATGACCATGGTACCAATATGCTGCCTGACTCAAGGCGAACAATCATGGCCGGTTTACTAAATTCTCCATACCCGTTTTTCCCATGTCCAGAAATAAAGTATTTTGGCCGTGACACGAAGTTTTCAGGTTCATTAATTTTGTCTGTCTAATGATTTCTATCAATCGTAGAATGAAAAACGTGGTATCAAAATGTTTCCGGACTCACGGCGGATATTCCCTGTTGGTTGAACAAATTCCCGAGACCTGTTTTCCAATTTCCAGGAATGATCTATTTTGAAAGTCGCCTAGTTGTACTTAATTGTGGTTAGTTTTGCTTCATTGTGCTTAGGTTTGCTTAATTGCGGTTAGTTTTTATTAATTGTGCTTAGTTTTGCTAAATTGTGGTCAATGTTTAATAGAAATATTTAATTTATCATAATTGTACTTAATTTTGCATAATTGCACTAAGTTTTGTGTAGTTGCTCTGAATCTTGCTTTTTATGGCTTAATTGTTGTTAGTTGTGACTATGAGGGAGTAGGGTGGGTGTTTGATCGCCTGATGTATGTCTGCTAGCTTCCCGCTAAACACCCGCTTGAACTAATACTCGCTAGGGAATATATCTCGTTAATTAGTTGGTAACATTAAATGGATACAAATAATGTCTCGGTAAATGTGGCAGAGAAACATGTGCAATAAATTGTAGTAAATTTATCTTGACGATTTTCGATTGTTACATGTTTTCTTGACAGTTTGTCAATGTCATTATTCCTATTTCTGTCGTGACTGAATGCAAATAATGAAATAGGTGATCACGGTTGAGAGAACCTAAACATTCAGTACAACTTCACATACTCAAATA
Organism: Coecobrya sp. COE2; assembly: GCA_027743765.1. NCBI lineage: Eukaryota > Metazoa > Arthropoda > Collembola > Entomobryomorpha > Entomobryidae > Coecobrya > Coecobrya sp. COE2. Next base: position 9,350 of record JAHZMV010003519.1, read on the forward strand.
TTACAAGTTGGAATTTTTATACAAATAATGTCTTCCACTCACGTTCCATAAAAGTGGATATGTAATTGTAAAAATTCTATTCCCTCTGATTCCAATTTCACGAGCTCTGAGTTCTCCAAGTAGTGTGTTTAACTGACTGCAAGGAATACACCGTTGATTTTCATGGTTTGCTACCCACTCTTTCAAAGTATCCAACTTCAAACATAAAAATAAAAATTCATTAACTAATTATGAACTATTTTTTACAGATTCATTCTCACCTGGTCGCAAACATCGGCGGAAACCAAAAATATGCTAGTTGATGTCCCAATAAAGAACATCAAGCTAATTTTATTGGTTATGGTATCTGGAGTTAATAGACTACCCAATCCTGTAGCTTGGTAGAAAAGTGACATTGCCAGATACACGGTGACCATTGATGAGTAGCAATTATTAAACCTGTAACATAACCCACGGATAGTAATGTAAGTTTCGTAGATTTTTAACCAATCAGCCGTCCGTTTGGTCTTCATTGCAATTTGGTCTTCATTGATATTAGAAATGAGGGATAAAGAATTGGGAAAACTGCAATTAATATTTTTACTTGTGGACCGACTCATGTCACTTTTGAGATATTGGGAAAACTGATGTGCAGCTGTCCAGACTGTCAACACTCCAAGCAGAAGGCATAAATCTAAAACGTAGGCTATTAGGGTAGCCTGTATATATCCAAGACACATCAAAACTGCCAGGATATAATCCACGGTGGTAAGCGTCGAAGACTCTGAAATAACTGCAGTGGAGTTGTGGGTTAAAAAGAAAGCAAAGTGTGCTCGAGATACCAAACGTCTAATCCAAATTCGTTTATCCCAAGTTGATACACGGTGGTAAGCGTCGAAGACTCTGAAATAACTGCAGTGGAGTTGTGGGTTAAAAAGAAAGCAAAGTGTGCTCGAGATACCAAACGTCTAATCCAAATTCGTTTATCCCAAGTTGAAGTAGGAGCCAGAAGGAATTTCCAAATCCCTCGATGTAAACCCATTACGGCATAAAGGCAGCAAAGTAGATAAATGGTGATTTTACGCTGAACCTGTAATTTTATTTGGAATTTAATTAATAAAATGTATTTAATACATTCTGTTGTGAAATGGCTTACCAGAATATTTCTACTTGGTAAAGCATGTGTCTTTTCTTGGATGAAATTAAGAATACTCAAAAACTCAGCCTGGTTAAATATAAATCTTTTCACTGTCAGGACTTGATAACCGTACAAAAAGCAATTTTCCAATATTTGAAAATATTCCGCAGGATTTTTGTTTTCTTGGCTTATGATATCAATAGAATGTAACCGGATTGCGCGAATAACCACAAGAAACCCGAGTGAGGTCTGAATTGTGTAAATTGTTTGCTGGAATATTGACTTTTTAATAATAAATGTTCCAGTGTCCTTGTATATAAATCGGAAAGGGCTACATAATACGACAAACGCACAGTTAAAATATACGACCAAGAAGTTAGTCAAAGTGTTCACTGATTTTGATTGGCCATTTTCACCGACTTGGAAAGGCTTAGTTGGTTTTACTAAAGGCCACATTGTTATTGGATTCGTAGCTGAAGATTATTGTTAGCAGTATATTTCTGAGAGACGAAAAGTGAGAAGATTGAAGGATGTTCATGGGTCAGATTAACAGAAACTCATGAGATCTTTACCTACGATACTTCAATGTACCGGGTAATATAAAGTCTGTTAATCATAACCAAATCATGATGTCTGCCGTCTGCCTTTGCTATAGATGGAAAAAATTGTTTTGTGACTCAGGTAAAACTTGATGTGACTAGTCAGATCGCTTGGATTTTCATCTTTTAGTGGACTTTCTATGCAGAATTTCCAATTATTTTATTTCATTATTGATTATTATTACTAGCGCACGAATTACAATTAGTGCGCAAAGCTATTTAATAGCTGATGACAACGTGAAACCACCATTAACAAATGGTTGTTGTGGTTCATTACTTTTCAGGGTTACAGCAATGCATATCTCACAGAAGAATTAAATTTTAATGGCCTCTCATTATTTGTAATCCTTTATCAGTTGGTATTGATTAAACACATGGAAGCGTTTGTGTATGTTCAGGTAGCTCCTTCCATTCATGAAATAATAATTTGGGATTCATTCAATCTATATGGATTGATAGTCTCGTTTTTCAATAGAAAAATAAAACCTTTTGCTTGCTGTTCAGTCCTTATTGGTGGTAATAAGCAGAGCCCAGTAAATACAAATGTAGATTTTACCAATCACCCTTAGACCTTTGAAACTTTATGTAAAGCTATCGTTATAATGATTGTTAAAATGGTTTGTGTGGCATTATTAAGGAGAAATGCAGAACTGCAGATATTCAAATGCATGCTAATGAAATTTGCGAATTGATATTAGCATTTTAACGGCCTTAACGAGTTGATGGTTTAGAATATTAAAGGCAAAAAGCTTTTAAAATGGACTGAGAAATTTGCCAATTTTAAAACCGACTGCTTCAGCGATGACAATAGCAATTCGCTGGCTTGTGTATATCAAATTTTTATGTTACAAATTTTATGATGAATTTTATATAAATTTACAAATGATTTTTATGCTGTTTTTATGTTATGTTTTATGTAAATACATGTCTGTAAAAACTACAGTGGCATTTTGATGAGATTGTGGTAATAAGATTGAGATTGATTCTGGAAATGAACCTGGAAATGATTCTAAGAGCGCCGAAACATTTTAATGCTTAAATATTTATTCACTGCTTTAAACATGGGAAGATTTTAGTGGAAGAAATTTACAAATTAAGTAACCGTTTTTACAATGCAGTTATATGAAATTCTATACTAGTTGCTAGTGCATGTCCACATCCATTATTCAGAAACATTTACTTGTAGTACATATTATTAATTTTTGCGACGTCACCACCGCTCATTCCATCACGCTGTCCAATTACTGCACCTGATCGCCTAGGAGTATCTCTCCCATTTTTACTGAAGGCCGTGTTGCCGTAGTGCATTATACTGTCATAGTCATAGCCTATCGTT
>JAHZMV010003521.1:0-11802 GCA_027743765.1 Coecobrya sp. COE2
TTGAAATTAACGTGGACGTCCATGACTGGTGCTATCATTTTGCACACGAGTTTATATTTTTTTCCTATGGGGATTTTTTTATAAATATCATGAGTAAACCTAAGGCTAATAATAATGTGATTTTAGTACAGATAGTCGTCGTTTCCGCCAAGTGAAAATTCTGATAGGTACAGGTAAAAATGAAAATGAGACATCATTTCTACTTTCGTATGCTATTAACTCAAACTGAATTTTATTGCTTCGGGTGTTTGGGTAAAAATACCGCTGAAATAACAATGGTACAAGAGTTACGAGGAGTTGATATGTTCTATTAATAGTTCATGTGACACTTCTGAACTTATAATCTTTTTAGTAAGATTATTGCTATGATAATTTTACTATTACTGTGCTATTATATTATATATTGTCATTTGTTTCAAGCGGACTTTAAAAATGCAATATTTGATAGTTGCCGATTTCGGTATTGAAATGAAAAACCTTTGTTACACATTATATCACATCAGTTCAAAGTTATAAAAGTTAAGAGATAAATTAATGCTTGGTAAAATTCATTACAAATGACAGCATCACGATAAATATTCTGGTTGAGTAACTTAACAATGATCTACACGTATTTCCCAAGAAAACTATTGCAAGTGGTCAAGCATTTACTATCCAAGAAATATCTTGTAATATTTTATATACCTTATATCATATAAGTTATGTATATGCAAAAAAATGTTCTATGTTGGTCTTACGGAAAAGTAGTTCTATTTAATTTCACAGCTTACTTGACTCAATTCGAGTCTCATTTTGGAATTGGAAAAGACAAATGAGTAAATTTTATCAATAGAATTAAAAAATATTTGCCAAGAGAGAAAATTAGATTTTATAATAAACATAATGCGAGTGGGAAGGGATGGACAAAAATATTCCAAAATTGACCAAGGTAACTAAGGTTGTTGGCATTCGTTTTGTTCGAGCATAATAGTAAAACTATAGAAAATATTGGTACCTCGTACCATTTACTGTAATATGCGTCAGAACGTGCACTGACTAAACAGCATTTTACCTAAGCTTCTTATGGAAATGAACGATCCAATTTGAAGAAAAGCATGATGGCACCATACTGCCATCAATACCGTCTTTAGCATCGTCATAATTTTTGTCGCGGTGGCAGACAATATATAGTGCATATTGTGGTCGTAAACTTGGGTATTTTACTACCGATCCTTTTCAATCAATTCTTGGGGATTATACCTAAAATTTAGCTCCTTATGATTTTTTTCTTTTGCATGCAAATGCATATTATTATATATAGTGAAATTAGGGAAATTACGCTGAACAATATAAAATAGGTACGACTAGCTTAAGAGATAATTCAATTTGTTCATCAGAATGAGTATTTTCTCTCTGGATTGAATTTTACAGTTGATTCCATTATGATCACTAATACCCTTGCACTTGTAAAAAGGCTACAATATCAACTTGGAACTTGTAACTTGATGAATGCTGCAAAAATATAAAACCAGACAAGACAAAAAAGCAAGGCTAAGGCTACAATAGAGCTCAAAACAAACGTTATTGTTAAAGTGCACAAAGGTACGCTGCGTTAGTTAACTAGAAAAGGAAGAAAAATACAAGGCGCAGTATTATATGTTATCATTATTTACTCACTCATGTCATTCATATCCATTATCCATTAGTATGTTTGCGTCGAGTCTAAAAAAAGGGAATATTATGAAAATTGTTTTAGTATAGCAGCAGAAGTATCGTTATCATTACCACAATCATCTTCGCCAAACACTTTTATTTCATTCACTTACTACACTTCACACAAGTAAGCGTGGTTCTTTGATAAATTAGTAAGCTATTTTATTTCATTGTACCAAAATTTCTATTTGACATTTTTGATTGAATGTGATTGCAAGAAAAAAGTTTGTATTCGGATTTTCCCTCATTTCCAGGAAAAAAAGTGACAACAAGAACTTAAGGTAATTATCTAGCAGAACAGCAAATTTTTTTTAAATATACTAATTGTGCATATATATAAAATTCATTTTGTTTGACACACGCGGAATATAAATGCATGAACAGATTTAGAAATGTTTACCTTGCCACTTTCCCCACTATTTGTACTTAATTTGAGAACACTAAAGTCTAGCTTAGTTTACTAGTCAATAATCATAAAGTTTTGTGAAATTAAAATACATTGCATCCCATACAAAAATTAGTTAATTTCGTACTATCGGGTGGACTTGAACTGCCTTGTTATTTGAAGACTTCTCATGGATCACTGAACAAAAATCCAATATGGGATTTTGTGAGCCAACAACTAATATTATATCATTTTTGGCTGACTCTATTTCTTCATTAGGTTCGAGATGCATCTAAATAACCGTATCATTATGAGACTCTGAAGTTTGAAACAGTTAATCCCACTTTCAGTTAATTTTAAAGATTTTTGAATCTCCATTAACTTCAAACTTGAAAAAATTATGCGTAAAATACACACAGGTATAATATATTGTATTGTACATACATACATACGTGATCATCTTTCTGCATAATTGTTAATCTCTACTTTGCAAACGGAAAATTATATCATGATGAATGGACACGGAACACAATAAAATGGCATGACTGAAAATCAAAATCACTGCTTTGCAAAGAATCAAGGAAGAATAGAGAGTAATTTTCAAAAGTTTATTGCTTTGTCTTTGAAAATCTATTCTGATTGCCATAATGCGATAAACTGTTTACCCTTTTGTTACACAAAAATGCATGCTCCTATTAAAAATTCAGTGAGAGAACCATAATAATAAGGGTACTCTGATGCGAGGTAGAATAAATACTGTTTACATAATTATCCCCTTATAGCTCTGAGTATAAATAAAATTGTGAAAAGTCCATGGCATTTCTAATTAACCTTTTCCTGTCAATTTCAATAATATCGTTCCATTAAAATGTTTCATGAGAGTGATAAAGCTGAATAGAAACATTTTCTATTTTTCCTACTAAAATTAAACTTTTGTATTCATATCTAGTGAATTCCTTTGTCGAAACCATAAGAAAATAGGACTGTATGACACTGCTCATCATTTTACTATACTGGGATTTGTGGTGGATTTATCATACGATTTCATACAATTAATATATTTATAACAATCATAAATATTCACGACTGCAATTTTAGTCAGGAGAAAATGGAAATTCAGAGTCATATTATTTGTTGTAGGCATAATGATAGATATAGGAAAGATGAAAAATTGCAAAAAAAAACATGATTGCCATCTGAAGTCGCAAAAAATCATCATTATTATATTGCCGTGTTAAAGACATGTTTAAAAGGGTTTTAAATGGAAATTTATTATTTTGGTTATACTTTCAGATCCAAGATTTAACAAAAATGTCTTCTGATCAAGTTCAGAGTACTCAAGTAAGCTAAATAGCTTTATTTAGCATTTTTCATAATATGTATGCATTTTATATGAGACACGAAATTTTTCATTTGCAAAACTGGTTTTATTTTAATTTGCAGGACATGGATCAACAAGTAATGATTAAAATCTTTAAGAATAATGATTATATGTCTTACTTATATATGATTATATTATGGACTAATATTTGTTTACTAAATAGAGAACGCAACAATATGAAGCTACAATTAAGGATTTGGTACGTCTTCAAAATATCTTACAGCGACAATTAACAAAAGAACTCCATGGAATAAAGAATAGGATTCAAAAACGGCTTCGTAGAACGGGAGCGGAACCCAACGTAAGTTTTTACGCAATATTTTACATTATATATAAAAAAACGATAATGATAATATGGTGACACACTGACAGCTTTTTTGTCGCTCATTTCTTTATTTTATACAAGCATCTCATTTTCCCCCAATTCTATTCTCACTATCGTCATCTCACATTCTCTATCTCACATCACAAAAGCTAAATTGGTCTTGATTTTGTTTCCACTAACTTACTTGCTCGATGTTGTTAAATACCTGTGCTAAAAGATATTTTGCAAAAACTACAGGCGCTATTTTTGCGATAGATTTTTTTTTCTCTTTTTGCAAATCTGATTTGTTTGGTTATCAAATTCAGAGGATGAAAAACGTGATACCACAATAATGACAGTTTTACTCCCGATTTTTCGATACAAATTAAGTAGCAGCAGTAAAAGAGCAAATTAAACAATAACTTAATCAATATTTTCCTCAATACAAATATATACATACCTATATGACTGATTGACATTTCTTGTGTGATTATTTGCATAAAACAAAAAGATTCTTTTTCATTTTCTCTAATAATAACAGTAATGCCCTGCACAGAGAAAATTAGTTTTCACCACTTTTCTAAAACTAGGGTTAAAATTTAACCGTTAAATCTCGCATAGCAACTGACTTAATGTCAAGTTAATGAATGTAAATGCTATCATGTGCAATGTTGATGATCTTTCTTAATTAATTAATTACCGTGTTGAAATTAACATTACTTTTATTTGGAATATTGGAATACCCCAGATGTCACTTTTGAGCTCATGATTTGATTGATTTTTATTGATTTCTATGAACTTAAACACAATTTCAAGTTTCTGTATGTATTATATATGCCACTGTATTAAATCACGGTTCAAATTTCCGGTTAAGAAATCGTTAAATGAATGCATGTTAATTTAATTGGAATGTTTTAATTACTGAATGAATGAATGTTGGATTTTAACTGTATGCTTTATAAAGACGAATGACTAAATGTGACTTGACAACGTTGAATTGTAATAATAATATGCTTTATTACTCTAGTCTACGTAATTTAATTAAGTTGACAATATTTTATTTTTTCTAGCTTCCAAGTCGGATCCCTCGTTTGATACGGACAAACCTACATGCTGCTATACAGCAACAAACTGAGTGAGAATTGAAGACAACACAGTCATTTGTATGAAAAATATTTAAAGAGTGAAAGAAAATTCCCGTGATGTACTTATACAAATGAATAACTACATTATAAGACATTTAGTATGTTTGTCAAATTGAAGTATGAACTGAACGTTTAGAATACAAGGAAATATGTAAAGAATGAATGGTAAATTGAGTAATTGTAGAATTATTTTACGCCACATTTTAATAAAATCTTTATAATTAGGACCCAGCACTTACATTCGAAAAATAAAACGCAACTTTTCTATATATTTTTTTATTTTATTCGTCTTCGTGTAATTCATAATGTAAATTTGAAATTAATATGATATTCTTTACTGTAACGAACCAACTTACCAATGGAATTTACGAAGAAAGAAAGTGAAAAATGTATTTCAAATTCATTTAAAAAAAATACATATATACGAATTAAACTAAGAAATTGAAATAATAATTTTAAAAGAAAATCCTGCAAAATATTCAGTTTTACTCATTGTCTGCATGAAGAACATCTTTGCATCAACAAAATTTGTAAATGTAAACTATATTGTAGTAATAACCTTTGCATGAAAAAAGTCAGAATCAAGGACAGTATTAGTAGGTATATGTACGAAATCAAACTTTTCCATTTCTCATTCCAATTCAAATAAAAAAGCTTACATAACACAGTTTATGTAGAATGCACTTACATACCTACATAGGTGCAAACGGTAAGAAAAAGTGAACAGGTTGAAATAAGGAAACTGAAATGTGATTCAAGTGTTTACCTAAAATGAAAAGTAGAAAGATTCACTGCGGATATCTGAAATCTTCAGTCAGATGAAATGTTTAAGGAATTATGTATGGTTTTATTGAATACTCATCTGTATAAATTATACCTACTTGTGAATACGTTTGGGGAGGAATAATAGAAATCAATATATCGAAAGAAAATTTCACACCTATCTAGATATCTTGTTGGTGATGAATTTATGCTGATTACTTTTTAAATGAGTTAGTGAAAGGTAGAAAGAAAAGTTGAGGTGGATTAAATGAGGAAACTTTATGAATGAACCAAAATGAACGAAAGAAGTCAGCAAACTCTGAAATTGCAAGGTGGTGGGACGCCAACTAGCAAGACGCCTATTAAACCAAAATATTTTTGTATTCGTGTTTCAGTTTTTGAAGCAAAGAGTCTGCCAAGAAAAGTTTTTCCAGTGAGTTCAAAATATACATTTTCATGATTTTTTTGGATGTGGGATAATGCGTGTGCACCGCGGTGCAACGGCTGAGGATTGGAGGGTGTAAGTTAAAAAAATGTTTTTAAAGCATTAGAAATATTTATATTGCCAGTTTCAATGTTATATTAAATAAGGTGTATATTTTTATTTCAACAGCTCAACTGACCAGTCCGGAGTGGGGGTATGGATAGGCATGGGAGTTGGTGGAGGTGGTCACAACAGACCTCGAGATTATGAAGAAGAACGTCCTCCAGTTTCCGTAGGAAAAGTAGGAATGAAGATTGGCAAAGGTGGAGAGACTATTCGTTCTATAAAGCAACCGTCTGGAGTTGGAGTACACTGTGAAACTGACAGGAGTGGTCCACAAGAAGGGCCTGAAAGAATGCTCGTGATAAAGGGTAACCCACAACAGATTAAACGCCCGACAGAACTGATCACAGAAAAAGTCAACACTCTTCCACGGTGGAAGTTCCACCCCGAGGGTGGTTATCACGGAGGGAACGATTCTTATAATTAAAATCATGGTTGGGGTCAATACAACCAACAACCGGGTGGATGGGGACAAAAAAAACCAGATCATTCAAACCCTTCTGACCCTTCGGGGTCAATGGGCTGCATACTATGTTCAATATTATGGTCAAACACTGACTACACACAGCACTTCCGAGTACTCCCGAGGAGTACTTCCGAGCACAAGGCCAACATTAGCAAACCGGATATGCTGGAACAGAAAATGAAAATGAACAATGCAGCTAAAGCTAGTAGGCTAGATAGTGGTGGTTCCGGTAGCGCAGCAACTTTCTCTGGATGGAACCGCTGCGCGACCCGGGACGGAAGGAGATAAATAAATAGAATATTTAGCAAATGCCGCGTTCCTTTCCATTTATTTAAATTTAAGGTTACGATTGATTAAATACGTTTCAGGTAAGCCCTTTTTGGCAAGCTCTACTCATACTATTTTTAGCTCTTTAAAATCAATATTTTAGAAACACATTCGAAGGCTACTCTGCTTTATTCATAAATCCAATACATATATTTGCGCAAGCCATGAAACTAACGATAGGGCTGTGTGTGTAAATATTATATTTATCTCACCTGTGGAATGATATAATATAATTGATGATATTATGTTGTGATAATTGTTGTTGAATTATAATGTGGATGGTGGTAGAAGGGTCGCTTTGTTTCTCTCCTCAGCAGCATCTCTATCATCTCATACGAATTATCTCATACATACCCATATTTTTATCTATTTCTTAAAACATTTGCTTAATTTGATCCCTATGCTACGTTTGAAATACTGTTATATTTTTTGTTCTCATAAACAAAATATGAAAAATATTTTATGAATATTTGGGATTTGGTATTTTCTGTATAGAGAAAAAATTCTGTTCTGGCAGCCATGTCACTGGATAATCCGATGCTAAATGTGATGAAAAATGTTATTAAAAATGAATTAGTAACAGCTTTAATTTGATTGATGTATAAGAAAATTATATTTAATAATGATGATAAATTGTTAGAATGTTAGAAGACAATTAATAATTGGCAAATCATGATTGTGTTCATCTTCTATACAAAAAATATCATGCAGAGGAACCTATTCAAAATGCGCTAAATTAGACAGTCATTTTATTTGGATTTCTTAATATTAATTTTAATTACGCTGTAGTTTGATTTTTTGATTACGCGATTTTTTGCGTAGCTGTTACTATTCCATCTGCTGTGTTCTTCAAATTCAAATTAATTTATATATGCAAGTAGTTAGGACTCTTCGGATTTTTAGCACTTTTCATCCAATAACCTAATTTCATAGAATTAATTAAATTTTGGTAGGGCTGGTTTTAGGGACATAAACAGGAATTTACTGCCAATCATCTTTGTTAATGCGATGTTTTTTTCTCTTTTTGCTATTTTGCTGGTCGACCCTTTTGCTGAAATTTTGAAATTGATGGAAAAAAGTTTTGTCCATTGATGCAGTGGACCGACTTGATGGTTACTTTTCATGGACCGGAAGATATGTGTGAAGTTTCCAGGTGATTGGGACCGGTATGCAGGTGGTCGTGATTCGTGGAAGTGACGTTCGGCGAATCAAGTTATGGTTTCTGGTATGGAACTTCCAAGAATAAATGCATAAATATGGAATTTATGATAAAAGCCAGAAACGATAGGATAAGAAAGAATTTGTAATTGTATTCATACTATTATACTAATAATTTGCAGACAATTTTGGGAAGATAACAAACGTATTTTATTGCAAACCTTTTGTTTCTTTGTTCAGTGTTGCCCCGCTACCACAAGGCCCTTCCCGAACGTATTGTTGGTGGAAGCCTCCACCTCAAGGGTGAGTTTCCTCACATTGCTCCAACCAAAATGAAGGAGCTGAACAATCCCGCTCCGTTTCCCAAATCATCCGTCATCCCCAATACAACGCCAACAGAATGGCCAATGACGTTACTGTGATGAGGGTCAGCACTCCCTTCACACTCAACTCCAATGTCAGAGCCGCCACCATTCCCAGCTCCAGCTTCAATTCTGCCAGTCAGCTCACCGTTGCCGAATGGGGAACCCTTTGCTCCTGAGGTAGCATGCCAACCGTTCTCATGAAGGTCACCGTACCACTTGTCTCCAACACTACTTGCCTCTTGCCACAACGCTGGTATACTATTCCAGCTGGATCAACTGCAACCCATTTTAGCCTAAATTTACTTAAAAGTCAAAATTCTAAATAAAAAAGAGAGTTTTATTTTGTCAACGAATTATTATTTTTGTGATTTTGGATTCTTAAAGTCATAGTCAAAATACAAAATACACCTAAAATGCCATGGAATTCCAGACTGACTATTCCAGCTTTATTACGTTAACAAAAATTCCATTCATATCTTAACTCATCTGCTATATATTATTCTTTTCCTTAAAACTGGACGGATTATATGGAATATTGACTCCAAATTATATTTGGACGGATGCAACGTGTTAGCCTTGCCTTGTGTGCTTGCTTGAACTAAGGTACAAAATGTCTCGCATATTATGATTATTACTCTGCTTTCTATTTCAGTACGTAAATATTTAAAAATGTACAGTTGTTATACACCAGTGCATAACAGTTTTGTAATTATAGAGACCTGCTATAATCTAAAAAAAATGAGATTTGTTGATTTACACATGGTGTGAGTATTGGACATAGTGTTGTGGCCACATTGACAGATTGTCGTATTCGCAATTTTCTGGCAAGGTGGATTCTGAAGGCTCCCTCAGAAAACGGTTTGTTGTTAATTGGAACTCGGTTAAATTCTTTTCCTGCAAGCGTAAACGCTGTTGAGATGAGCGTCGTAGAGACTGTTTCCGAATTTTTTCACGTTTTTTTGACTGACAAATATTTTTTCTTCAAAATTCCAAACAAAAGCAACAGCGAACTAACCACGGCAAAACTCTTAAATTTTATTCCCAATTCCCGCAATAAATTTTCTTTCAAGAAAATAGCAAAAATGAGAGATACCTCTACTTGTCTTAAACACATTATATTTGTGTCTTGTTGTCTACTATGACGATCATTATTGATTACCTATATATCTCAATCATCTACTTTATTAATAATCACTACAGCAAAATTCGACTATTTTTCGTTGTTCATATAAGAGAAAGTGGTTTCATACGTCTACTTCCTTTAAAGTAAAACTATTTAGTATTACGCAAAATACATGAAGCGGTTGAATGATTCCATTTGCTCAATCAACTAAACTATTTCTGAAATCCATACAATGATTGATTTGACTTTCCATTTATATATAGCAATATTGTCATTTTTAATGCTATGCTCACATTCTAGATGGACAAATCGCATTACCTACATGTCAATGTATAATGTAGTTTAAAATTAATGCAAACAATCGAATCGTTGACACTAGAAAATGAGTTAGAATTAGACATTCATTGAGCCAACTGGACTGTGTGACTTAAATTGGAAAACCAGTTAGCCCTCAACAACCATAACGACTGACAATGAATACTTGTATTATAAAATTACTTCTTACCTCATGACTCTACCACTTGACTTGATTTTTGACTGATTTGATACAGGTCAACATCAACTAGCTAAAGCAATAATAGTCAGTATTATTCTTAGCAATGTTAATTTAACATTTCAAGCGAAATGCTAGAAATAAATGTTAGCTCCATTCCATTAGATGTTGCACTTGATATATTCCGATTAGCAAACAGATATTTTAATACGTACCTAATACGAATGATTTTCAATTTGATTAATTTGTGACTGTATTAATAAATGAGAGTTACAGCTAGCTAAATAATACCAAAATCTTCAATCTCATTATCTAATTCAACTAAAATCATTTAAACCGTGAAGTTCTTCGCTTAATATTTAGGTAAGTATATGTGCAAGATATTGTGAAATTGTGATATCAATAAAGTAATTTATTTTAAGAATATTCATTCAAAAATTTCAATCCTACCTCTGACGTGAACAAATATAAAAGTTTGCTAGTAGTAGAACTCAAATATTTCTCTTTGGAGATGCTAGCTAGTATAGTCTGAAATTCAGACTACTATTTACTATTTACTCTGAATTTACTATTCTTGTAAATATGCAGCACGATAATAAAAGGTTGGTCCAAAATTCCAAGGTCTGAGTACAGAAACATGAATAATTTAATTTAAAAGATATTTAAAATCATGTGAGTCTCTTAAAATATTGAGAGAATACGACACATATAATTTGCAGTAGGCAACTTGATAATATGTGTGTTTTTAATTGGATAGTTTTCAAAATTCATAATTATCAATAAATATTTTATTATTATTGTTTTTACTAAGAGCAAATAAGAATGAATGATAATTTTTTGTCTCAAAAGTTGTTTATTTTTTCCTTTAATTTGGAATGAGTCTAAATAGTCATAAGATTCAATTACCTAAGTTTCCTTAAGCGAATCTTCAGTACGTTCTGTCAAGTTGTAAGATCCCCATCCGGTGATATCCTTTATCTCCGACGTAAGACGCTTTCCCCGTTTCAAACAGACTGAGTGAATTTGCCTGTTAAATAAAACTGGTTCGGATATTTTATTAAGCACACATCGGCTGTATCGAAGTCGAATCTATATTATTTAAAATAAGCTGTTCATTTGCCTTGTGTATCATTCATCATGACTTTGCATACGTCAGCATTTAGAATGCAGCCGGGGTGATACCTGTGATCGCTAATAATATTCAATATTACGAATTCCCAAATTCAAACCATTTGTCAAATTTGTAAATAGGCTTCGTTTTGACACTTCACAGTGGAACAAAAATATAACCAAAAAGGTCATAAAATGTTCAAATTTGCCATTCTTGCAAAGAAATCTGTTATATTTTGCATGACTGCTGATTTTTAGTATGATAGACAGTGGAAAGTACCCTTTTACCCTTTACCAGTAATGAATACTGTACAACGGAGGATATCTAGGTGGACATATTGCCGGAAAATTTTAGTTTTATAATAAGGAAACTATTGTACCAAATATCAAGACAATCGCTGAGTATCAGCTCAATATCTTTATCGCGAGAGAAGTCTACTTCCAAGTCAAGGTATGACTTTTTCCATGGAAATATTCATTTTATCCATTTTTCCATGTAAAAAGCATTATTCCATGGAAAAAGTTGGAAATATGGAAAAAATCA
>JAHZMV010003522.1:0-13431 GCA_027743765.1 Coecobrya sp. COE2
GTCTTGAAGCCTGTCCACCTCTCGGAATAGAAAATAACTGCTAGCGTGATGGCTAACCACTTCCAAATCCTACTTGAGAATGGTACGATCCACACAGAGTAATCCAGAGTAAATATATTTAACCTCTTGTGTATGGAACACGAATATAGAACCTTTGTATAAAATTCAGAGTAATATATTCCGGTTTTTCTCCCGTGATTATGCGTGAGATCTCCATAATTAGGGTAATACCTGGCTGTGGTGAAGTATTGGCCGAGATGTTTCTTGGTAAGCACGACCGAGATGTTGTGGGTCTTCATTAACTCAATGATATACATTAAATCATTTCTACCGTAACATTTTTCTGGCTGGTTGAATCTCAGTTGTTTGCACAAATTGGTGAAATTATTGAACCTATCTTTGGAATATCTAAAGCTGAATTCATCCAGTGAGGTCAATTCCCTTCTGTTTCCAAACCAAAACAAATGCTTGTGGTATAACTCGGGTCGTAGAAACTTTTGAATATTTTTGTCGCTTAAACGGCCGTTTTCATTACAGTAACCACTACACAAAACCATGTAGAAAATGCGCTTTGTGGATTGACTGTATAAACTAACAACTACTTTTAATGCTGGGACGAGCATATCGGGTTTTTTAAACATGCTCAGTATAGATGCTGTGACTTGCCTTTGGGATTTTCTGCTAAAGAAAATGAAAATCGTTCGAATTTGTAATGCATAATGAGGGAAAGTTTGAAACACATCTGCGGTTTTAAAATGAGGATTTATATCGGCCAAGATTACCCGATACGGTTGGTTGTACTTTAGTTGAAATTCGATTCCAATATTTTTGCTGTAATTTCGAAATTTCATAAAAATTATGTTCTCTAAATTGAAGTTGCACACGCTTCCAAACGAATGAAGGAACACTTCTTGATTGCCAAATGAGGTGGCTATTAAATTCAATATTCGAATCTGAAATATCATAAATGCGTTTATTTCACACAGTGGTTTACCACAACAGTGAGTGCAGAATATTATCGGCAAACTGAAAATGTAAACGATTGGAAATTTTATGGGAATTAACAACTTGACCCAATTCATGACTAGTGATTTTTAGGTAGCAGAATCTGAAATTCAATGCTCCAGTCGCCTAGCAGATCCAGAAAATTATCTGACTGGTTATAGATTGACGTATAAAGAGTGGATACGTGACAACTTAGCATTCCAACGGAGGATGTGCCTCCGACAGTTATTAGCTTCGGCGAACCATAATTGATTTTCCGTCAATTTTCGTCAGTTCTAACTGGATGCCGTGCGCGCTGAATCCAACACCAATGCATGCAACACAATCAGGCATGTATAAACTCTTTCATGTACTTTCCTTTGCCGTTTAGACAACGGCGAGATATGGTCGGCTACCTATTTGCACATGCCATCACTTACGTGTTCACTTCATTGTTATGCTGGTAATTATGAACTGTAAATTAGTTCTACAACCAATCCAATAAATTATAGTTGGAATTAATTTGCAAAGCTAGCTTGAATGTGAAAGTTGAGTATTTTTCAATTAAGCCGTTATACATTCTGTATTATTATAGATGAACGTATTTGTAATAGATTTCAGGAAGGAAGATGGACGAAAGAATGGAAGGGTTCAATGAAAATAAAAACAAAATTTGTTTGTTATGGCAGCAGATGAGATGTCTCAGAAAGGGCTTGCCATATACCACGGGTTAAGATCTAAATGATGTAAGTACATGCAGTTGCATTTTGTTTGTTAGAGAGTGCTTATGTAGGTACTATCTTAAGATTTTACACTGTCTGTCCGTACGTCCATCACTCCGTTTGCGCTCTATTGTTTACAGGCATGAATCGATTTAGTTCAAATGCGAACAAAGTTTCTTGAGTTTAAGGGTAAGCGGCCTATTGATTTTCAACCTAAATGGTTAAATTTTACAGTTAGCGACCGCTAAGATTACAAACCTTTTCAGCGATAGCTAATGGTAAGCCACATATCAGTCAAATCGTCTGTATTCAATTCTTATACGCAACTTTATAAAGCTTGTTATACGTCCTCATCTACTGGATCATTTTAAAAATTCGTAAAATCTTTTCCGAATAACCATGTTATTTTTACCCAATCCAACAGTATTCTTCTCTAAAAATGGTTCTCAGTTAATATGAGAAATTGAAAAGCTTCACAAATTTGAAAAATTCCATTATTTAAGTCATTTCCGCTACCATTTACGAGGCTGGTACACCTAAAACACCTTCAAATTTTGGGCGTAGAAGCATTTTGAATGTTTAAAATAGCACATATTCAATTCATAAAACTGCACTACTACCCATTGTTTCCGTTTTCCTGCGTGTAAGCTAAATTACGGTACTCCTAAATATAAAGCCGACAGCTGTACACAATCGAGTTTTAACAGTACTTGGTAGAGAAGAAGGATTGTTTAGCAGCTGTGTTAACGCATAAGCGCCTTGCATGTTAACATGCCTTGCTAACACATTAGATCTTATGTGTTAACAATCAAAACAGGTCCTTATGTGTCAACATCAATGTTAACACATAAGAAAGGTGCTTATGTGTTAAAATTTTTTATTGATCAAAAGCTTTGTAAATGTTATTCAAATGGGCCTTACAAGGCCCGTTGGTTGTCGTTCTTAAACAGACGGTTAAATAAGTGGTATTTTCCACCATTATTTACAATCTCGGCAACTGAATTCAGATCTAAGCTTAATTGCCTCGGCAAAGGGTCCTTCATATACACGGGCAATGTGAGCAAACCTTTTGATTAATAACAAATGTTAACACATAAGCATCTCTGTTATGTGTTAACATTGATGATAACACATAAGGACCTGTCTTGGTTGTTAACGCATAAGATCTAATGTGTTAACACATAAGTTCTTAAGCGTTAACAGGCCTGTTAACACAAAACAGACCAAACACCAAAACAGACGAGACCAAAGGTTTTTATGTGTTTACAGACCAAAAACTTGGTAAGTATAATCCTACCTAATACATCAACGAGTTTGCCTAATTAATTTATGAAAATAAATTCCCTATCTCCAACGTTATATAAAGCATCATTGAAAGACGAGAATGGTAGATCGCCAACTCAACAATCATGAAGCCACCTGTGTAAAAGACGTTTGCAATTGAATGAAGCAACCCAATACAGAACAGCCAATTTTGAAATAATTAACTGGCTGCATTAAAAGATCAATGTTATCCATTTTTCACACGTGAGGTGGCAGAAAGCCACAAATTATTTTCAACAATAGCGATCCATGTCACATGTTGATAATGAGAATAATGACGATATAAATACACCAAAATATGGAAAACAAAGAAAAATATTTGGTTGATGTAAATTGGTAAAGGTCCAATACGTTACCATATGCTAGGTATAACACTTGTACGTAACATTTGATTGACAGGTTTTGGCATTTTTAGGTCAACATCAATTTGCAGACCACGCCCTGATACACAAATGTGTGTAGTTGCAAAATGGGTATAGTTTCTATATTTATGTGATATTTAATGTATTTAAAATCTTATACGATTCTATGAATATGTTTCCCGTCATTCATCCTAAAACGGTATACCTCAATCAGTTAATAAAAATTAGGAATTTATCACCATATTAGTTTATGGACATTGTACGCATTCTAGAAGATCTAGTAATTATTTATTCTTTCTATTGACTATTTTCTCCAAAATCAACCAGCTTCCCACCGAAAATTGTTAACAATTACAAAAGTAAACTATTGGATCATTGTATAGAAATTAGTGAGAAGCGGAGCAAACATATCAGGTTAATTATTATCTGGACAAGAGAGTAGAGACAAATATTATTCCCGAATGTTGAGCTAACACCACATGTAAATTGGTGATATTGTGATATGCATGTCATGGAAAGAAAATTTAGGTTATAACGCAGCTTAGGTCGTCACCAACAGAGCGAATGGCATCCACGCGTGAACAATTCCTCTATTTCCTGGTTAAAAATATCAAGAGAAAAACATAGGCGGAATGAAAAGAGAACATGTTTTCTGTATTCAAGGGGTTTAACAAATAAGCCGACCGTGTTCATCAGCATGCGTTCATGAATCTAGAACGTTTTGTTCTACTTAACAGTCAGCTTTAACTAAATCTTCAATTAGATTGATTGAATTGATAAAAATGGTTCAGTAGCTTCACATTTTCCACATTCAAACGGAGGATATTTGTCAACGACCTAACATTTTGGTAGAGAATATCAGGACAAAGGGAAACCAAAAAATCGTCAAAAGTGCAAAATTTTATTAAAAATCACATAACCTTGCAAGACATGGCAAGCACTAAAATGGAAACAGCGTCGTGCATAACCGTTTGCTACAAAATTTATTGGTTTTTACCGACCTCTGTTTTAGAGTGGTGCCCAATCAGGGAACGATATTATAGCAGTGGCAAGCAGTCTCGAAAATACTGGCCGTGGTATTTCAGTTTGTTTTTCATCACAACATTTGTTGGAATTGGCTCCCTCGCATTTACTGTCATGCTTTCTAAAAATTTTGATAAAAGAAGTGTTGTATTTTGCTCAGCCTTCCTGCCTGGCGGATGCTACTTGTTCTTGACGGCAGCAACTTATACCAAGCACCTGGAAGATATTCTGGAGGGATTTGAGAAATTGAGAAAAACCTGCAACGATTTCGGTGAGACTGATTAAAATGTTTCATTCACTGATTAAACGAGTCTTGAAATCCAATTATTTAATTTTGTCAATGCAATATTTATATGTCAATGTTATAGAAGTCGTGATTCCCAAAGACAAACGACGGAGTATACTTCAAGAGAAAATGTGGAAGTGCATCGGAAACGGAATGAAAATCACCCTTCATATTATCAGAATCTTGGCTTTTGTTACGGCACCATTTGCAGTGCATAATCATCTGGATCCATTTTACAACATTTATCGATATTTCGTTTATCCATTCGTGCGCAATTCTTCTTCCTTTGCTGCTTGGGAACTAGGCATAAAATACACGAGAAACATTCTTACGGTTTGGAGCTTGGTGCAGGGCTGCGAAGCATATTCCGCTTGTTTTTGCATGCTGTTTTATTGGTTAGAAATGATCACAAAATGCGTCCAGATTTTAAAAATCCTGCCAGTCAAATATTTTCTTGAATGGTATCCCAAAGTTAATGTTGCTATAAAACTCATGGAAGAGGTTGGTTCTACCATTTTAGGAATCTTTCTGGGCTCATGTTTCAATGTAATTGTTATATGTACAGTGAGCAGCATAAAGTACGCAGGAGTTCTTCCGCTAAGCGTTTATTTGATAATTCCATTTTCCGCTTGTACGGTTATCTTGGCTGTTTACCTGGTATTTCCGTTTGTGACTCAATGCAAGGAAGATACTGACAACTTACTGATGAAAAATTATGTAAAGAATGGCGTGAGTAGAAATGTGTCGTCTGGATTGCGAAAGATAAACAGAAGGCGGCTTAAAGCTTTCAGAGCCGTTTCACTTAAATGTGGCGACACCTTTGTTTTGAAGAAACACACCAAATGCAGGTTTTATCAAACTGTAGTTGAGAGAGTTGTTGATGGGATATTATTACAATAAATAGATACATTAACATACTTAGTAGTCATACGTAGTATAAACTGGTGAATGTTAAAATAAAATGTTAATTGGCCATGTTAATTGCTTATATTATAATAAATATTATTTATCAAATCGAATATGTATAACTCATGTATTTAGTTTCAGAGGTGTAAAGATATTTGAATCATTTTTCCATGTTCATATATATTTCTACACCCTAATATATCTTGAAGCATTCGTATGGGACTCTTCACTTTCATTCTGTTATTCAGCCTATATGATGTTTCTCAACGTGTTTGCTTACCCATGTTTCACAGTATACACAAGATATTTTCTGATTCATAATTGTAGAAAGCAGCTAGGATTTCTCGACAAAAATATTTGGACAGCGGAAGAAGTTACAATGGAATTTTGCAGTTCGCTATGATTAGGACAATTGTTTTTTAATCATATAAATATATCTTATGGAAACATTGTTGCTCGTAGCAGAAGCCTTAGTTGCGGCAGTCGATGTCATCGATGAGTGTTCTTTGTCATTCACAATAAATGAATTTTCATGTCACTACCGTTACGGCCCATTCCCATATGAGCCCATTCCACATGGGTAGGGGTCTATGTTAGGTACGAACACAAATGGTTAGTAAGCTTCAATTTGACACATTGATCATAAAAATTGGCTCATTATTTTGAAGATCATTTTAAATAAAAACTCACTGATTGCTCCGTTTAAATACGTGCAAAATGCACATCAAAATCGAGCCAGAAAATTTACTTCAGAAGTGTCTCTGAACAGCAATTTTTGCATATGATAAATTTTTTATTTTGAGGGAGTTCCAACGTTGAAATGATTCTGAGTAGCTGGAAATTGCGGATATCCACATTTTGATACTGTATGATATTCAATGTAATAAAAATATATTGAACTGAAGTGGAGTAAAATTTAAAAAGTGGAGTAAAAGTGGAGTGGAGTTTCTCGCTGAATGTGGTCAATATTCCGGTTGTTTGATCCGCATAATCATTATTTGCTCAATGATTGTCGTTTGGAACAGACAATATGCACAATGTCAAAACTAGCAGTCACCATTTAAAGTACTTGGTCAATCCATTTTGGTCATCGTAATCACAAT
This sequence comes from Coecobrya sp. COE2, assembly GCA_027743765.1. Classification (NCBI taxonomy): domain Eukaryota; kingdom Metazoa; phylum Arthropoda; class Collembola; order Entomobryomorpha; family Entomobryidae; genus Coecobrya; species Coecobrya sp. COE2. The sequence continues at coordinate 6,710 of JAHZMV010003522.1, forward strand.
TTGCATCGCTATTTTCCTTCGGCTACTTATTTTCCGTCGTATTTAATATGAATATTTTATGTATTTTCAAAAACATGCCACTAGGAATCATAAGTCGCTTTATATTAATGGCGTTAAGAAAGCGACTGAATTGATAAACGGCAGTAGATTTTTGTAAAAATGCATGGTAGCACATTTCCAGCGAATGTGGATAATAATATTGCGTTTTTCTTCTGAAAGCTCAAACCATGAAATATTGAATATATTAATGATTGTGGTGGATTTAATTGTAAGTATCAGTCGCATAGCATGTCATTTTCTCGATTTCTCTAATAGCTAAGAATTGAGAAAATTGGACAGCCCATTTAAAAACCCCACGTTATTATTCATACAAGAAAAATACCATACATTCCGTGTCCCGACCAATGTGGAATTAAGTGTTTATTAAAATACGTGGTAACTGTTCTTCTAGCGTGATAATGCTGTATACGTTCTCACTTTACCCCACGGTCCCATTTTCGTCAAAAAAATCTGATTTTTTCATGTTCCAGATACTAACGTTATGCGAAAACTTTACGGCTCTTTCGGCAAGTGTTCGATTGATCTTTGTGTAAAGAAATTATGGCCCTAGAACTAGTTGCGCTGATTTTAGGACGCTTTGAAATTTACCTCCTTTAAGCACGCCCTCAGAGAGAAATCCGCAGTCATCGAACTTTCAATACCCAAAACAAATGTCGAGACCTGGATTTGGCTGTTTACCGTGTAATAGTCGACCTCTATGTAAAATGTAGAAGTTTGGAAGTTACCGTATGAAATACAACAGGAAATGACATAAAATGAGCAGTAAATCAATTTTCAGCTGGGTGTTTAGATGCAGATGAATTTCAATGAGAGAAACATTATTGATAACCATGTGAAAAAGAACCAGAATATATGTCGACATTTCTTTTCTCTCCACTTTACTTTTACTTCAAGCCGGTATGTGGGTGAATCTCAAAAATATATGGAAATTAGTGAATAAAAAGAACTGCCGAAGTGTATAAAACACCTTAGTTTTTTTAAAGCTCCTACCGATGTCATGCCTAATTATGAAATTCAAATAAAGTGGGAACTGGAATATATTATTCAGTCTCTATTATTCCGACCCTATGGGATCTATAGGATTTGTTTAAATTCACTGAAGTTAAAATGATCCCAAGACGGTTTTTATATTCTAAACAAATTATCTTTTAGAACAGTAAAATATTGGGTTGGTGGTTCTTGTCGAACCTTATTTTATTTTGCCCAGTTTGCAATAATGACCCAAATAAATGCATCATAACGAAATTTAGATGACAAGAATAATTTTGAACAAGTTTCGAGTGGAGTCAATATTAATTAAAAGAGATCCACAATACGTGTATAATACTCAGGTGCAGTTTAATTCTTTATTGTATGTAGTCACCTTTTTTGCCACTGCACGTTTTGACGTCTGACGTTTTGTCAGTTATAGGAATAATTAGTTACCAAATAATTCTTAATCATAATTTTGTTTTATTTCAAGTTGGTCACTTTGCCACTATAAAATTTTATTCAGTTTCTAACACGTTTCCGATATTTTCCTTGGAATTAAATCATTTATGGATGACATTATACCAACCACTACATTAGTGATTTAACTTCTTGTATTGCCGAGCACACCACAGATTGCCATTTAATGGTAAGCAATTTAGATAATATGGGAAATATTATCAAAATTGTTTGTCATTCCAGGCTGAATATTTTGTTAAAATATGGAAGAATCCGTGTCTGCCAACGGAAAATCCGAGCTATCAAGCATGCAGGCTTGAATTGAAAAAAGCTTAAATATTTCAAGCTTTTGCGAGGAAAAATGCTTTATGATTTTCTACAGTCGCTGGAAATGTCTAAAAGAACAACTGTCATATATCAACTAAGCAATTTTCTTACCGCCATTAATGAAGCATGACTTATGATTTCTAGTGTCATTTTATTGAAAATACAAATATAAACTATGCATGAGAGCGACTAAGTAAAATAAGTAGCTGGATGAATATAAGCAAAAAATACATTGGAAGCTCCAGATTGTTTAGCCTGCGATATTTAAATTGCTGTCGAGATTTAGCACTCTAACCAAGTTTTCGCATTTTGTTCTGCTACAAAATAAATCATTTGCTTGAATTATATGTCTTGGATCTTCATTATTATCTCATTATTGATTAAAGATTCATACGCCTATCGAATAAGTATGGCTTGATGAGAGACAAAGGTAAGTCGGCATGATATCTCAATTTCGGAGTTCCAGAAGCCTCCATATAAATTAAGAATAATCTTCGTGACATTGCGTTTGCGTTTCTTAAACACTTGGATTCTCAAATGCTTACATTCGCACACAGTCGTCGAGTAAATGGGGGCTTAGTAGGATACCATTATTTGAAGATCCAAATTGTCAAAGTATTTTAAAGATGAATGTCAAGGTTTTGCTTTGCCCATTGTGCATTTTTATACATTTAAAGATTGCCACAGCAATGCAGAATTGCGATGGGAGTCATTCTGCCTTTCTAGTTTGGAAAGCGTTGCTTGAAAAGCGTTATGAAGGAGGTTACGCTATATTAACGGTGAATAGTGAACTGTGTGGTTTTGAAGAAAATTGGATAACGGAATTAGTCACGAATTATTCTTCACGTTCTTTACTTTATAACAATTTAAAATTTAGGATACATAATCCAATTTCTGTGACATGGTTTTTCCAATTCTCCCCGGGGTCCAAGCTAAATCAAACTCTATTTCTTCAGTTGATTAATGATATTCCTAATTATACTGAAAAGAATAGACAAATAACTGGAAGCAGAAAGAAGATAAATTTTAAACAGAAAACATTAACAGTAATTTATGCAATGACAAGTAAGGCAATAACCGATATTCGCTGGGATCCTACAAAAGGACAGTGGATATCCCCACGCGGCCAGACGAAATATCTTGTAGAGTTTCTCATGGAAGGTTACAATTTCACTACTAAATCAATTCCAACCACGGATGGGCAGTATGGCTGGAAACATGAGAATGGAAGCTGGAACGGACTTATTGGAGATCTCATTAATGAAAAGGCAGATATTAGTTGCCTAATAGCTCAAACTTTCAAGCGGAATGAGGATTTAAGTTTTTCAGTTGCCCTTGATTTTTCAGGATTAACCTTCACTGCTGGGTATCCTTCGCAGGAATACACTTGGAGAACAATTTATTTTCCATTAAGCCTTCAAGCTTGGTTAGCCACAATATTTTGTTGTGGTTTAACTGTACTTGTCCTTGATACGGCTTTATGGGTATACCAGAAAATGAATGGAAGCAAAGCAAATTACAAAAGTCGGCACGGAAGCTACTTTCTTTTTACCGTATTTTTTGAACAAGACAAACGAGAAGTTAGCAGCGAAAACAGCGTGAGGATATTGGTTGCTTTCTGGCTTCTATTCAGTATTGTCATCACGACAGCATATAGATCGAAACTAGTTTCATTGATAACTTTTCCAATTATGGAAACACTGCCTTCAACATTTGATGAGTTGGCTGGTGCAACAGATTTTCAGATAACAATGAATTCAATTGGCGGAGCGGAAGGACAATACTTTAAAACAAGCACAAATCGTAATCTGAAGATTTTGAGTGAGAAATTGGGCCTTGAGAAAAACATGACCAAATGTTTGGACGACACTATCCACAAACATTGGCGGACATGCATTATCTGGAAAATGATGGCGGATTACGTTTTAATGCGATATTATACGGATACATCATCAAACATACCTCCACCAGTTTTATTCCATGACTATATAAATCTTGTCCCAGTGGCACTTGCCTACAAGAAACATTCTCCTTACAAGGACATATTTGATTGGGCCATTAGTGCAGCAATCAGTAATGGATTGACAGAGAAGTGGAAGATGATTGATTCCCGGTATTTAAAAATGGAACGCATAAATTCTAGCCAGAATATCACAGAAACGATTAGCGAATATGGGTTTAATGATAATATGGATGTTGATCAACCGCTTGAAATGCGCAATTTTATTGGTGCAAATTACTTGTTTACAATTGGTTTGTTAGTATCGTGTGCAATTTTCATTTTGGAGATATTAACCTATTGCTCAAACGCTAAGAATGTAGGTTATGCTTATTTCATTTCCTATTTACTAACAATTTTAAAGATTTTAAAGTAAAATATAGCGTTAGAGGAGATTTGTTCTTAAAAATTTGGAAATCTATCAAGTTCCTTTTTCAATTACAGAAAGCTGGTTATACCGATTGTTTTGGATTGTGACAAATTCCAATACCATTTATAAATCACTGTAAACAGCCACAAAGGATCATTTATTAAACACAATCTAGTAGGGCCTTGATATAAGAAAAATTATAATATTTTTAATATAGCACGTATTGTTTATGAACTATTAGAAATACTGATTAATTCCATGCCGATTGTTGAAAGGCATGCAGCGCACTGCGAACTTGGGTATACTTGTTTAAGGATTTGTTAATTTGGCCCAATTTAGAAATGTTGTTCAGCTAAGTCAAGATAACATTAAGCAATGCCACGGCTATCAAACTAAGTAATGTAAATGATCGTCCTGCTTCGATAGCACATCAGTCAGTGCTGTAAAACTTAAATTCCTGGATAACTAGTACAAAACATATAAACCAAAACTGTTTCACAGCTAGATGTAAAAGCTTCTAATTAAATTCACCACATCAAAATAATATATTAGTAATTGATAAACTTTATGTCTAAATTTAACTATTGAATTGCAAATATACTGGTTGAAACAAGTATCTCCAAGAATACATAATCATTTTTTATACCATATTATTAAAAATTCAAAAGTATTAATTCAAACATATTAAGTTCAGAAACTCAATGGTATAGAAGCATTAAGTTAACTGAATACTCAATAATGTTTTTCAAAAAGTTTAGTGGTTGCATTTCCATCCAATCGTGCACATCCATAATAAAACGCTATTGGCATCTGAGCGTCAACTTGTCGCTGCCAAATTTTGTATTCCAAACGGTGCAAAATGTTATCCGTTGTCAAAATCAATCTCCAATATCGAAATGACCTTTTTGACCACAACGTACATATCAAATATTTACTAAATTTGAAGCATTGGCAAACTACTTGCATGGTCTCAAATAATACAATGTATGTCAACATAGTAGCTAAACAGGTAATTGCGTACGCAATCCAAGGAATCAAGTGTCAACCTACAACAACAACCCAGTTATACAAAACCAATAAAATAAATCCAATTACAACTAATAGGCCGGCAGTAATTCTTACGCCGCCCATTCTGGATTGGCATATACATCGCAAATGTGTATACATGCTTGCCGATTTGGTATTTTCGTTCAGAATTGAAATAATTCTCAGACGACCTAGGATAATATTAAATGATGAGACGTAAGGTAAAAACAGTAGAGTATATGATCGACCTGCTTCGATTGCAGCCCAGTTTACAGAAATCAGCCTAATCATGACTGATGACATGACTGATGACATCATGACATTTTAGGTTTTTGAGATAAGATTTGGTGAATACTTTGAAACTCAAGTGTCGTTTAAATCGGTGACTGTGCCGACGAACACATTTTTTTCTATTTTGGAAGGTCAAATTCAGAGTTTGTTTTCCTGCTTTGTGAATGCAATTAAGGCTTCGAGGTTCATATTTTGCTGATAAAGGTATTTGAGAATTGTAATCAATAAGATCAAAGTTTGTTCCTGAATCATGTTATAACAATTTATTATTCAATTAAACTGTTAATAGAGGTAATTATTCCTTTGCCCAATGTCATTTTCATTTCCTAGCCATGAAAATTTCAAACCTAGAATTTCCTCGGAATTGTCAATACGGAAACGCAATACATACAAACCTAATAATTTTTACGTTTAAATTATCAAACACAATAGTTGGGTTTGCTTGTCACAATCCGTTGTTCAGTTGGAATGTTGCTCTAAACTTTGCCCCATTTCAAACATGTACACTTTGCATTCATTTTGGTTTTTCATTCAATTTATATTTGACCAATGGTATGCGTGAGCCGTGATTTGTCGTTTTAATTGAGAAACAGATGATTTGTTTTAAGTATTCCATAAATTTCATGTAAACCTTCTTACGTGATGTAATTATTTAAGTGATTCCTAAGCTTTACCTAAACTTAACATGCGAATACACTAACGTTGTAAATCAAAAAAGACATGAGAACATTAGTACCTCGAGCAAGGGGAACATTATAGGGGAACAAGCGACGACAGTCAAAACCGAAATTACTATGAGCCAGCATCATTATAGTTTTCCGGCAATCAAAATATTGGCATATTCAAAAACGACGTTCCAACGGGATGTAGCATTTTATATCTTATACTGTAGAAATACATGCAGTAAACAGATACTTTATCCAGAGACCTTAGCACTTCTTCAAAATCCTCTTAGAATTCACAAGCTATTATTTTTTAATTTACTAGGACGAACACTGAAATTAGTGGTGAACGTCCGAGATTATGGTTCTAAGAAATTTCTCTTAACTATATTCAGAAAACTGTTAGAGATTCGACTTAAGAAGTTTTGTAGCTACAATGTTATGTTTATGATAACTATGTCGAGATTGCACAATTTCTCTCAGGAGGTAACTGTAGCTAATAATAATGATCAAATATATTTTCCAAAACTGCTCTCCCATGAGGAATACATTTACTTAC
>JAHZMV010003523.1:0-10401 GCA_027743765.1 Coecobrya sp. COE2
GGTTATTTGTGGGGAGGGGAGGATTCGGGCTCAGAGGATTTTTCGCTGCAGCTTTCGCGGGTCGGTTTTTTGCGGAAATATACATAAGAACAACATAATTATTACTATTTTATAACTATAATCAAGAGTAGTTCAATTACCGCAACGGTTCTAATTGAGGTACTTCTAATATGCTTATTCATATTAACGATTATCTCCCAAACAGTGCTTGGCTTCGCTTTGATTTAATGTGGATTGGAAGTTCCGATGTGGAACATTTAAAACTCAATTACTTTTTCTTAGTAGGATGAGGATGTATGCAGAAGCTGTCCGGGAAACATCTGCGTTTCCCTCAACAACATCGCGCTCGTCTCGCTTTAGTATTAAATAGATCCGCTGTAATCTGTGGACGCTGGAGTGTAAAGTCAATGGAGCCTTATGCGGAAGCCGATGTGACAAATATAAACAACTTCATAATTTATCCCACATCCAAAACAGGAATATATCACAAAATGTGTCGGTCAATTGGCTTAGCCAATTTGGCTACGTGTCTGACGCGGACTCGAATCTACTCGATACGGCTAAATGTTTTGTGGCCTTCTCAACAACAAATTGACATTGACATAGTGACGGAATGCTGTGGTACGTCATGGTGTTGAGTTGACACGACACAGGAATGCCAAGTCAGTGTTTTCTGGCCAAGAACGTGGGCTCAGACTCATCTCGATCACCACCAAAATGGTCCAGCAGATTTGCAGATTAATGTCAAGGTAGGTATGGTCAATTAAACTTTCTTTCAACAACATCGTGTTTCTGGGCTTTGACCTTTGACGGTGGTGGTGGTCAACTTTTCGTAAATCTAAACATCGCCTGTGATGAACAAAGTTAAATGTGTGCCAAAGTACAACCGTGGCTGCAGTACCCGGTTGGAAACACAGATTTGATTCATTAGAGCTTGGCATGTGCTCAAGTCGTGTTCAGCCACGGTTTTCACATTGAAAATGAGGTTGCCGAGGTGCCAACTTTGATGAATTATTGTGAGAGCTATTGTCGCAGGGTTTCCTGGCGGCGGTGGGAGTGGTGGAGAAGGAATTCCGGGAGATGATTGGAAGGAGATGGCTCAGACGAATTTTGGTTGCTGCAGATCTAACGAAAGGATTGAGCAATCATAAGGATGTGGATAACGATTTCAGGTACTCGGACGCTGCGTTCTGATGGGAAGGACAATAAAGCCAAAGTTGAGCTGTGGCGGTATCTATTTTAAAGGGAGGGGTACGGTGGGGAGAGGCTGGCTGTGGGGAAGAATTTGGGGGATTCCTGTAGTTGTTGCCCCTGTTAAGTGATTTTTATGTTGGCGGACATGGATAAAAAATCAGAAATAAAATTATGCTACTGTTTAGAGTGGAATTTTGGAATATTTTAGGTGATTTGAGGTAGGGATTGTTTTTGACATTGATCATGTTTTATTCACAGTGTTTGTAGTTGTTTGCTGGAAACATATTTGATGGTGTTCTCAACCATTTCGTGACGGCCTATGGGATAACCTGTTTGTCCGCTACTTTTCCACGATTGAAACATCTACCATTAGTGGTTCGCTGTCATCGTCTCCTTCCTTTCCCCATGAAACTGCTTTAATCGTTTTGCTCTTAAAATGCGATGAACGTGAACGATCAACTGTCAAGTCGGCAGCGTTGTGAGTTATTTTGCGTGACGCTTCTAGATAATTATCCTGTGTGCGCGTGAACTGCTGTTGCAGATCTTCAGAAAGGGCAAAGCTACTCAAGGCATTTGCTAAAAGGCGACGATAACGGTTTCCAGGAACTCGGATGCTGCGTTATATTGGGAAGGAAAGCAAAACCAAAATTGTTAATTAAATTAAGAATTGAAGAGGATGTCAGCATTATTTTTGAAGAAACGAGGTGGGGGCCGAGGTGGATAAAAACAGCGAGGAAAACTTATGTTGGTGTTGGAGTTATTTTTGGGGGATTTTGTGTGGAGGGAAGTATTTGCTCAGAGAAATTTTTGCTGCTGCTTCCGTGGGTCGGTTTTTGCAAAAGTATTGTGAACGCTGTTGATGAAGCGATTTTTGTAGGGTTTTTGATGGGGCGGAGGTGATAGAGGAGGACTCTCGGGATTTAGGGCGACAACGGACCGATCCGTTGTGACTTTGACTTTCCTGATTTACTCATCCACGCATAGTCCTCTGGAGTTAATTATCTGCCACATTGAAATTCAATGATTGAATTATCCTGCATGCATGAACCTAGTCCCTCTTTTCTGCCAAGTTAGTTGAATCCGCAAAGTTGCCAAAATGATTAGATGGTTATCAAGATTTCCAGTTTGATAAGGCGGTTGCCTTTGCAATACTCATGGACGGGGACAATTTGATCCAGAATTTAAACGTGGGGGACCAGTGGCGTAGCCAGCCGGGACCCCAGGGGGCAACGTGATAAGCGTAATGATAAAGCTTGCCCCTCCCCCTCAAATACGCCCATGCAAAAGTCGGTCCCAGGGGCGGCATATACCTTGCCTCTTGCCCCCTCGCTACGCCACTGTCGCGGGCTCCTGAACTATTCCAGCACTGATATTTATGGCCCTGATGTTGCAGATGAAACAATGTATTTAGATTTCATTATGGTTTTAAAATTATATTTTTGGATGGGAATGATTATCGTGTAATTCGGAATTGTAATTGCATTTTGTTCTGAGTCTCAAAATGATGACGTGAGGAGAATATATTCGACCACGAACTTTCTCCCCCTCCCACCGTAAGTTAAGAAGTACGCCCTTGCGTCCATCATCTATTATGGACCATAATTTATGGTTCGCCTCGATTCACCCTGCTACTAACCACCTATCATCGATCACATCAGGGAACTTGTGGCTGACTGAAAACTCCGAGTACGTGGAATTGAGCTTTCATCGCTTCTAGCATGTAACTTACTTGGAGACAGTGCACTGTCTCCAAGTAAGTTACATGCTGTGACATGCAATGCATGCATGGTGGAACTTGCATTTATCTCCCGGAAAGTGAAAAGAAATTGAAATGAAAAGTTCGGAAGGAGGAGTATTTGAAAGCAAGAAAGGAAAAGATGAGTATCCTCGACGAGCCTCAAGTGGGAAAAATATCCTCAACCACAATAAAAAAAGGTTTTCCCGAATAACCCATCTCAGCTACAACGAAACAAGAGTTTTCTCCACCAAAACCGCCATAAACAACTGCTCCCCTAATCCGCCCACTCCCGAGTGTTACAAGAGTTTGAATTTCTTCCCTTCTTAGTTTAGAGTCTAAACTTTGGTCGTTGGTTGCTCAATCGTCGATTGACTCTTGCGAATAAAAAACTATATGGCCTGACTCAGGATCCCAAACATTATTGTCGAAGTAATAAAAGCTGTCCAGTAGGTAATGTCATTGGCTGTTAAGGTTTAATTTGCAAACATACATATCAAGCGATTATTGACATTTGTATCCTTCCATTCCAGTCTACATTGAAGAAGCAGAGTGTAGCTAAAAGTAATCCTGCCTACAATATCATCAAAAAACTGATGTTGTGTGACTTTCGAACTCGAACTGTAAATGTTATTCAAGTTTTTTTGGTGCTATCAAAAGGAGGGCTAATGAAAACTGGATTATGAGGGAATTTAGTTTATACTAGTCGTGTTGTTAATCTCTCCTAAACAAAATGTTGGGGTTTCTTGAATCACAATTTTTCATGAGTTTTCCTTAACTTTGGTATGAACATATTCACTCTAGATAATATTCAATATTGTATTATTACCTACATGGGACGCTGCGTTACGATATGTTCATAGTTCAGCCAATGCCAGAAATGAAATACATATATGTAGATTAATTACAACATAATAATATACTAGTCTACTGAAATTAAGACGAAATGTTTTTAACACTTTCATTTCATTAATTTACTTGCAAGCGCTCAACAAAATGTAAACTAAAACTAACAGACAACGAAAACCGATGACGTAGAATGCCCCGACCGACCTGCTCTCTAATACGAAGTCAACATATTTATTACATAATATTTAGTTATTTATATCCATATAATATAACAATTAGTAGTTATATAAATAATATAAGGGGACAACGAATAACACAATCCAACCATATTATTATTAAGTTGTTTAAATTTTCTCAATAGGGTACAGCTAAATTTTAATGACTAGACCATCATTCTCCACACTAAATAGCTTTTAAATGTTTTAAAATACATCACTTAACTAAATTGAGAAGACATATACAATACATATAATAGGTACATTTTACAATTTTTGGTCAGCCATAGACAATCCCATTGTTGATGAATGGACATTTCCCTTTTAGTTAATATTGTTATCCTATTTATTTATTTATACTCAATTCATGGCAGAGCCCTTCATATTAAGAAAGCAGTTATTTCTGCCACTACAAAATATTAAGGGATATACATCATAATTGACTTAACATCCTAAGAACTTAACCATTTTGGAACAACACTTTTACTGATTTTGACCAAAAACTGCATACTTCTTCTTAAATTTATTTATTCACATCATCTGTTTATGTTAAGGATCATCAATCATACATAACTAAGTAACCGTTATTGACCGTTGGTATTTCGAAAGTTTCAAATGATCATTCATTATATAGCAAGTAATATATCAGTCGGATTCCCGGAGGAGCTTGAATCAAATGGGCATTATTAGGAGAGATTCCTTCTAATGTCACCGTAAAAATTCATAATATCAAGAAAAGGAACTGAAATGTGCGGTTGTTAATTGTTTACAAGTACGGGACGTATCGGTGAAAGCTTTCAATTATCAACATCCAAAGACATGTTGGGTAGTGGCCAATAATGTGATAAAGTGGGTGATGACTCGTACTGTCTCCCATCCCAGAAGATATATGGATCTGGCATGCTGTAAGTCGTATTACCTATTCTAATTCTATTTTGATTGCCGGTTGAGGATATGCTAAGATCTCGATGGAAAATATTCACAATGTAATAAGTCCACTTCAAAAATACATGCAACATTGTCATAAGTCCCAATGAAAAAATCGGCGGCGGCCAAAGTGTTTATTTCGTTGATGCTAAGGTGGATTAGACGGGAAGAGTGTTTTTCGTTGCTTTTGTTTGGTGTGAGTTGGAGGAAGGGGAGGGGAGGAATTTTTCGTTGTTGCTGCAGGAGTCTACGTTTTACGGATTTTTGGTGGTGGTCAAGGGGGAGGATAAATTTTTGAAGAAAGGTGATGGCTGCAGTGGAGAAATATTACTCACAACCTCAATTTACAAGCAACCACTTGATATGTCTGGAACTCACAAAAACTGATACCTGGAAAGATTGGACACGATGAACCAATTACTACATTATTACTACTCGCATTAGACCTGACAACTGAAGGAAGTTGCCAATAGTAATTGCCGTTTGGGAGATCCTCCTCGGCGTTTCTCACAGTGATGCAGTTTCGGGGATCCTCCTCGGCCGCCGAGGCTCGGCGTTTCTCACAGTGATGCCGTTTCGTGGATCCTTATTTTAGTTTCAATACTATTAATCAATCAATACTACACTACAAGTATCAACAAATGCTACAGGAATAACAATTTATCAAACAAACCCCCGTGGCTTTCTAAAAGTAAAATGAATTATTATTATATGGATCGTTGAATGTAATCTCGGGATGAATTGGCTGGAAACAGTTACAAAAACTCTCTGGTGTTCCCAGTTCCCAGTCGTTGTTAACAGTAACAACATTTTGCCAATTCGGTGGCTCAGTGGAGACAACTGCATCTATAGCATATTCAAAAAACAGGAACTACATCGGAGGGTTGGCTATATTGTAGCACTTGTTATTAATTTCCGAAGCCGAAGCTGCTTCCTTCAGCATAACCGACAAATGAAAGGCGAAACGTTAGTTTCAGATACATGTATACGACTGAAACGTCGTCATAATAAAAGATAGCTTCCTCCTCTGCCTGGTGGACCACCCTGATCCAGTACCGCGTCTACACAATACCACAAAAAACAAAATTAATTTATAACGAGTCAGTTTTCATTATTATCTATTTAACTATTTTAAGCTCCATACAATATACATACTACAAAGGACCGATTCATTCTTTTCATTTTGTGATTTGCTGTTTCATTTTTTAGTATGTTGTGAACTTGAACTAAAAGTACCAAAATTTAGTTTCATTCAACCGCTTCCTCCCCTGTCCGAAGCAACCCACTACTTCAAGATTCAAATGGAACGGAAAGTGTGTCTGTTCTCCTTTAATTGTAACCGAGATCATCAGACGACGAAGCGTTTAAGGTGGGGAGCGTTCTAATTTAAGGATAGGTGCGGGTGGCGATGGAGCTGAGGTGGGTACAGTCTGGGGCGAATTTGAAGGATTCCTGTGGTTGTTGTCGCTGCTGAAAAGATTTTTATGTTGGCGTTGGTGGACTTTGATATAATTTGGAAATTAAATTATGCAGCTGTTTGGAGTGATTTTTGGACGGTCTGAGGTCGGGATTGTTTTTTGAAGTAAGGAGTTTGCTACCGAGATGGAGAAACGTTAGGAAATCAATGTGTGGTGATGTTGAAGTAGCTTATTGGGTTTTTTGGTGGTGTATGTGTTGAGGGTGACAGGGTCTCCCTGGATCATTTTTTAAAGAAGCGGGTGGTGGTGACAGCGGAGATGGAGAAGATCAAGGGTTGTATTATGGCAGGACGATTTTTGGATCTTTTCTGGACAACAATTTCCGGGGACCATATCGGACGGATTGGCATGCTCACTTGATTGGATTGGATTTTCGAACACTTGAGTAATAACAGGAAATAGTTTTGATAAATATTTCCAGGTGATGACATGAGAAAATGGACAAAAAGCCTTTCATTGGAATCCAGTAGCCACTATTCCGAAACTATTCCTAACCATCATAAGATTCCCGCAATAGACCAAAATGGTACGAGAACAGATTGATAATCTAGTTTTCTTCGGAGAATTTGAAGTTGTTCGCTGGAAAGATATTTGATGGTGTTCTCAATCATTTCATCTGGGATACCTGGTAGTCCGCTAAGTGGTATTCCGGTCCGGCATCATCTCCTTCCTTTCTCCATGAAACTGCCTTAATCTTTTTGCTCTAAAATGCGAAGAATGATTAACTGTTAAGTCGGCAGCGTTGTGCGTTGTTTTTCGTGAGACCTGCTGCTGCAGATGTGGAGAAATGACAAAGCAGTTACTCAATGCATTTCACTCAAAGACGAGGATAGGGACTCCAGGACTCGAAAGTAGTGTTGTTGCTGTGGGCAACGGCCAGGAGGAGCCACGACACGGTATTATTGTGGGCATGGGCAACGTTGGAACTGGGAGGAGCCCCGACAATTGTCAGTTCTAATGCGAGTGTAATTTCTATAATCATCTGCAAAACCTGGTTCATTCTGCCAAATCTTTCCAGGTAGCATTTTGTGAGTTAGAGTCTCTAACAGAGATAGGTCAACTGGTTGTTTGTTAATAGAGGTTGTGAGTATACCCACCTCATCTGCTGCTAAATAAACACTATCTCCGCACAAACCCGAGGTCAACATCATCAGCGGTGGTAGTAGCTATTCCCCAAAAATGCAATCCTATTCCAACTCCACATCCTACAAAGAAACCTACCAAATATAACTCCAGCGGACGCACAAATCTATTGCCTAATTTTCTCCACTTCGGTCATCACCTCCTTTCTTCAGAAATTGATACATCCCCTTACCCCATAACCGCCACCAAAAACCCGTAAAAAATTGACACCAGCAGCAACAACGAAAAATCACTTCCCCCTCGCCACGCCACTGCTACGCAATCACCATCAATACTAGCTGTGGAAAAGTCAATAAGTTTCAATTAATTGTGTGAAATAACAACTGTGGACAGAAACCGATTTGGACCTTTATAGCATAACCGATGACTGATCAATCAGTGAGGAGGGTGAAGTTAACACCAGCATTCCCGCACTGGTAGTTCCTCACTAATTAGTCCAATGATGCATGTTATAAAAGCAAGAAAATAGTTGTTACAAAACTTACTTGAATTAAAACAGAAAAATTACCTTATGGAATCCGAATAATCCGCTGGTCACCAGAATATGCTGACAGTAGCCTTATTTGTGGGGCACTCAGATTAAAAACTCAGATTTTTTGGGGCACTCTCCGCATACTTATCCAAGGTGATTGATTGATTCGACAATCATTTCTGCAGTAACATGCATTACGCACACAGGATAATTATCCCCAAAATTGACGCTAGACAATGCACAACGCTGCCGACTGACGTACCGCTAGAAAAGGATTTTATTCCGGGGGTCATTCCAACTAACGGTTTCTTTGGACTAGTTCATTTAAAAACACACAGCCTATAAAATCAAATTGCAATTATTGCTTGTCTCACCGCCAAGCCCACACAGTAATGCAATTTCGTGGATCACCGTCACCCCATCAGAGTAAAGCGGTTTTGGGGCTTACCGCCACCCCCGCACAGTAATCGGTTTTGGTGCTCATAGCCATACTAACACAGTAATGTGTTTTCGCGGCTAATCTCCACGCCCGCATAGTAATGCGGTTACGGGGCTCACCACCCTCTGCCCTCACAGTTATGCGGTTTCGGGGCTCACCACCCTCTGCCCTCACAGTTATGCGGTTTCGGGGCTCACCGCCCTCTGCCCTCACAGTTATGCGGTTTCGGAGCTCACCGNGCCCTCGGCCCACCCAGTTATGAGGTTTCGGGGCTCACCGCCATCTGCCCTCACAGTTATGCAGTTTCGGGGCTACCACCCTCGGCCGCATGCGGTCTCGGAGCTCACAGCCCTCTGCCCTCAAAGTTATGCGTTCTCGGGGCTACCACCCTCGGCCGCATGCGGTCTCGGAGCTCACAGCCCTCTGCTCTCACAGTTATGCGTTCTCGGGGTCCACCGCCCTCTGCACTCACAGTTATACGATTTCGGGACTCACCGCTCTCGACCCTCACAGTTATGCGTTCTCGGGGCTACCACCCTCGGCCCTCACAGTTATGCGGTTTCGGAACTCACCGCCCTCGGCTCTCACAGTTATGCGGTTTCGGGGCTCACCGCCATGTCCGCACAATAATGCGGGCGGTTATCAATGTAATTATGTTATACATACATTAGGTACTGTCTATTTTTCTATTTGTTTCCGCAGAATAAATCAATTTGTTAATTATGAATTCACGAAGGTTTGTTTTATTTATAATATTGTTTTTATTTATCATAAAAGTGATTTTTCGTTGCTTTGATTAGTTTGAGGTGGAGGAAGGGCATCTGTTCATCAGTTTTCTTTGTTTGGGACATGCTTGAAAATGGGAAACTGCAAACAGAAGGAATTCGAAACGGACCAGACCCTAGAGGTCAAATCTGTGCTGCTGGCCTGTGTGCCTGGAGAACCCAGCTGGGCATTGCCCAGGAACGTTGCCTCAATCACACTACGTCTCAATTACTATTACTGGATTTAAAAGTTTATCTTTAAAAATTTTGCGAAATAAATTTTGTACATTTTAAAAAAATGTAAATAACTGATTTAGTAATTTTTATTTCTCAATCAAATCTTAATTGTTCAACACAATGTTATGCATATAATATGTACCTTTGAACTATATACAATACAGTTGTGGTACGAATGATCCGATATCACATAATGTACGACTTGAATCAGATGCACTCACACGAAAGTTATAGCGATGTATGTATATGATATGAGTACGAGCTTCTTGATAACATTAAAACTGATTGACATTATTAATATATAATGACTGAAAAGAAAGTGAATGATATTGTTGTGCACACCACGCCTGATGAGAGGGGCAAGAAAAGGCAACTCAAAATCATTGAAAACATTTAAACTTTCAACAGGGAAGCAACGGTCACTTTTCTACTCCTCAGCGCACTTGGGTGCACTGAATGCACTTTGGAGATGGGAACCTTCATATATCCCGTCCAAAAATATTCCTTAACCCACCCACATCCGAAAAATCTTAGCTTAATGTTGACGTTGTTTGCATATTTTCCGGTTATGAAAAGTGACCGTTGCTTCCCTGTTGAAAGTTTAAATGTTTTCAATGATTTTGAGTTGCCTTTTCTTGCCCCACTCATCAGGCGTGGTGCACACCAATTTGTGAATATCCCACCCTTTAATCAAATTGACGACCGAAGCATCCATTTAAAGGCCATCATGTCATATGTAGAATTTGCTAATGTTACAAATCAATATTACGTCTCCATACTATATAGTCTCCACTGTCGTAAATGTTCAAATGAATGAGTTCTTAAGTTTCTAATATTTAGCATATCAACATTTACGCGCAGTTTTAATAATAATACATGTGATTAAATTATTATAATATTATTGTGTGTACAATTATTGTTTGTCGTCGTTTTCCTCTTTTGTGATCC
>JAHZMV010003524.1:0-13840 GCA_027743765.1 Coecobrya sp. COE2
GTCATTGTCAGCATGGTTAGTCCGATGAACAGCTTGATAATAAATTCAAATTTTTTATTTGTCACAACACCAAACACGATAGCTTGGGGCTTCCACTGCAGAAAACAATAAGAGCTTATTTATTTATTTTTCATGTATAACACATAACAACGTGGAACAATTTTACAAATATTCTTATTTGCTTTAAGCACTTCCAAATTACCCGTGGCCTAGGAATCGCTTTAATCGGTTTTTTGCCTCTCATTTTGGTCATGGCTGCATAATATTTTTTCTGACCTTCTGTCATAAACATTTCCATACTTTCTCCATATTTCTTGTTTTGCTCCTTAAAGCTATCAATGATCACACTGACAAACAAGTTTAATGTAAAGAAGGATCCAAACATGATGAAGAATACAAAGTAAATGTACATGACAAAGTTAGTCTCTCTGTGAGGCTGGTCGTCAATTTCTCGTGAGTCAACGGCATCATTCATGATTTCAATCCACCCTTTGAAAGTAGCCACTTGGAGCAAACTTAAATAAGCGTTTCCAATGTGATCAAAGTTCATGGCGGAATTTTCCCATGTAAAATTCTTATCTCGACACTCTACTTTATTTCGGATGATTCGGTAATCTGGAATGCTACCGTCATATGGGTCGACGCACTAAGAATTCCAGAAAGAATATTATTTAGATTAGTAACGTAAATCCGAAAGTTTATTGGAATAATTTACCTTATGAAATGTCAGAATTAGAGATGACAGCAAAATTATTACGATCACAACAGGTTCGAAGTACTTAGTTTTAGTAAGATTAAGACACTTTTGTCGAATATTTGTCCAGGCAGTTCCAAATCGAGTGCCGTCTACAACAAATATAGGAAACTTCTTGTAGAAACTTGGGGGCATGCAATCAACAGGATTTGCATTTGCTTCTCCGCTTGAAAAAGTAATAGGCTGCTCTCCCTCCACGGTTTCTTCATATTCTTCCTCATCAGTCCATTCCTCGTCTTCGTTTTCAATTTTCTCTTCATCGTCCAAATCGGTAATGCAGTCTTCATCACGATCTCTACCAACGTAGAACTCTTTGTTTGTTGGATTATTTGATTCAGGTAAGTACGATTGGATTGAAAAAGTTTCCGCGTTGTTTCGCCTCTCTTCTAACTGCCTATCTTGTAGCTGTCTCATATTATTCATTAGTCGCTTACTATTCATTATTTTTCGTACAGCAACCCCAAGGCTAGGACGTTTTCTGGTGCTTGTACCATCTGCATTTGTTTCATTAGACTTTTGAGTGTTTTGTCTACGCCGATCTGGATTTTGACTAAGTCCAGTGGCGACCATATTTTTAGAGCCCATAACATAGACAACAAATTGCCTAAGTTTGGAGTTCATCCACTTTGTAAATCTCCATATGCGTGCAAACGCCTCTGCTAGGTTGTTTGTGTCATTATCTGATTCAGAATGCAAGTTGGTTGCGCCAAAATTGCTGAGTAGTAAGGCCAGAAAGAGATTGAGAACGAACACGTTCCCAATCACTACAACGGTGAGAAAGAATGGCAAACAAATATGTCCAGCGACAAGGAAGCAATCCCACATTGATTCTATCCATTCTCCACATAGGACTCGGAAAAGAATCATGAAAGAATGGCCAAAATCAATGAAATTAAACCGGGGCAGTTCCCTCCCTGGGAAAATATCCATTTTGTCTACGGATATTGAGAAATACAATTTTATCTCTTGAAATAAAAAATCTTGTATACCATCATGAAAAAAAATGTCTCACCCATGTAATTTTTGCCAAAGAGTTGTGTACCAATTACGGCAAAGTTGAAGATCAAAATGATCAATATGAATATTAAATTTACCAAGGCATCCATAGTTTTCCCCAAGATGTTTAACAATCGATTAGCCAATTTGGAAACCCGAAGCTACATGAATACATATGAAATGCATGCGAAATCTTAAAATTAGAATGTATTAATCTAATTCATCAATTGACAATAATTAACTGTTTTACCAAACGAAAACCTCGGAGACCACTTATCCCAGGTAAGTTGGCATCCTCAAAAACTGCTTCCATTGTGGAAAGGACAACAATCACAAAATCAAAGACGTTCCATTTAACCTTAAAATAAATTTTTGGACTAGTGGCCATTAACTTCATGGCACATTCGACAATGAAAATGGATGAGAAAACCTGAAATTGTATGACAATTTTTATTAAATTGTTCTTTCTTGTGATATAAATTGACGGTAATTTTACAATTACATATTTTATCCAGCTTTACGGTGTTATTACCTTGTGTCCTGTTCTTAAAGTATTCGCCAGTATATAGTTTTCTTCTAGTCCGTGGTGGTCTAGTGCCATAAAAATCGTGTTCACCACAATGACCAGCGTAATGAATAATTCCGTGAACGGATCGAACACAAATAATCCAATGCCCTTCTTCAGGAAATTGCACGGGAAGCCACACTTCCAGACACAACATTTATCTGTTCAAATATATGATGCTTACACAAGAAGTGTATTAACATTATTTATTGTATTTTAAATTTATTGTTAATACCAATGCAGCGGAGATATCCATGAACAATTATACGCTTAATTCGTTCAACTAGTCCTCCATCCAATTCCAAATCGCGACTCAACCAATTTGCGCCTGGACCATTGACAATCTCAATAATTTCATTGAGATTTATCATATCTAAAGTAATATTTTTTCTCAAACTTACGTCCGCTCCTGAGCAAGAAAATATTGAAAGCCTTAAATATCTTCTAAATGCTTAAATGTATTTAGGTAACCTTTAACATCCACGGCAGCTTTTACTGAATGGATTTTGCGTCTTGAGTAAGTCACATTGTTTTCTACAGATTGCTTCGTATTTCCCATATCTTTCACAATTCCAGAGTTTCTCTTTTAAAAAATTATTATACATTGGATCAGGGTTCAAATTATATATTGGCCTTGATTGGCAATTAGTCAAGCCGTTGCTATAATGTTTATTTACTGCATCAAACTGTTTATAACTTGTTTCAATATCTCGACTAAGATTCTTTGTTGGTTGGAGATATTGACATTCTTTCACAACTGGATATTCAAAACCACCTATATGATGTATCTCATCAGAGTCAATGCAATGACAAGAACAGGAATTCCTTGACAGGTAGGATTTTCCGTGTGGGAAATGATTTTCCGGGTGAATGCATGTTGGCAGAATGATTGGCTTATTTCTTCCATGCGAATGTGATCCATTGTATGGGCTTCCTGGAAGACTGATGCTTCCCTAAAAATTAAGTACAATTCAGATAAAAAGAACATAATGTGTCTAAGTCACTGTTAATATATTCACTAGAAAATAAATATATACATATGATGGATTTACTTTCGCATTAAATTTCCTCTCCACCTGCTTTGAATGTTGGCCGGCATTAAATACGCTATATTCCGTATATATGCCTGTTGCCGTCGGGATATTTTCATCTTTCGGGATCCCAAATACTGATGCAGATTTATTCAGACCAATTTCGTCACCGGCAGCTTCTTCTGCCAAAACAGCTCCTATCCGTGATACACGAACTGTCTCTTCATCTCGCATGGCTTTCTCTTCTTCAATGTCAGCCATACTATTTAGGTCAGCAATCTTTTGAAGCTGGTTGTACGACATGGCGACTATAGCTAGGATCAAGTTGAAAAGATAGTATGTGCCAAAAAATATGACGATGACAAAAAAGAACAGATGACTTGGACCAGCTGCTCTTAAAATCTAAAATATACACAACAAAAAAGTTTCATGGGTTAGGTATGCCAAATATCATGATTGAAAGTCTATACTTTATTAATTTGTTCTATAACCGATATAAACTCTTGGTTAAAATATTTTTTAAAACAGCATGTGACTTGCCTTTAATTATGCAAACTAATTTTTGGAGAGGAAATGTGAAACGAGCAAGTAAAACTCTTCACTATTTTACCTGTTGATACATAGTTTCCCAGCAGTCTTGCGTCATTAGCCGGAAAGAAGACAAAAATGCCCATCCAAACGAGTCAAAAGATGTGTATCCATAATCTGGATTTGCTCCAAAACCTTGCAAACACGTATAGTTATCTGGACATATCCCTGCTCCGGAAGAATTTCCACATACGGGGTAATATGAACCACCATATTCATCTGGAGGAGGATATGGATACCAATTGGTAATGTTTGCGTTCCAATTGAACCAATTTATATCTCGATCTATTCCCTCCGATCCATCTTCGGGAAAATTCCGGATACACTTTTGAGTCAACACGCCCATGTAGATTTGAAGACCAATCAATGAAAACACAGACATCCCCAGCATTGTCAATATCATCACATCCCGTAGGTTTTTTACCGAATCGATCACAGCACTGACCATTGTGTTCAAACCTGAATTTTTGTTGAATGTATTTATAATGAAGGTATATTTATTTATTACGAAATCAAATAGTAATTTTATTATCAAATATATCCGGTTGTCTCAATTAATCAATACAGAACCTTGTGTTTCATGCTCATAAAATTTTATTTTCCTTACCGGGGAGAATTTCCACTGTTTTCGACGAATGGATGAGGCGGAAGGTTTTGAGTACATCCTGATTTCCAACATTTATGCCAATTCTCAAGAACCTTAATATTTTATATAATCTAATTTAAATAAGTAAATACATAAATGTAACACGAAAAATAGGTGTGCTTGCATGATTTGTTCAGAATTTGTCTGAAACCATGCTATTCCAAAGTTCTAATGCATTAAATCAGTCAATAAAAAAATCACTCAAACCAATACTGAAGCTAAACATATACAAACATCACAATTATAAAACCAGACATTGGTATAAAATGTAAATATTTGGATTCAGATAAGACACAATAACTTAAAGTCTAAAATTATAACAACTCACCCAGATAAAATGACTACCAAATCCAACCAATTCCACGGGTCCCTAAGGTAGGTAAATTTTTCTAAAATAAATCCTCGAGCAGTCACCTCTACAAACTGCCTCGAATGTGTAGATGGTAGTAATGAAATATCTAGAAATACATAACCACGCACGCAGATATGGCGCTTAACATATAACGCTTAAACTTGTAAATCTCAATTTTATGCCGATAATGATCCAATTCACAATGCGATAAAAGAAGTATTTAAGGTCATAAAACTAATGACACTTACTCTGTCGATTCTATAATAGGACTGGTATGCATTAGCATCAGTATCCAATTAGATACAATGGTGGATACGATGAAAATTGAAAATAGTTTATGAGTCATGACTACAATGGCTGCCCTACGAATAGGATTAAAAGGGCTGAACAGCCAAAGAGCGTTCGTTGCACTAAACCGGAAAATGAATTTCTTTCTGGTGACAATGACAAATGTCTGTTAAAAAATAATTCAAATATGATTTTCACAACAACATATTTTTCTAGCATTTTTAACCGTATGGATAAAAGTAATAAGATTGAAGTTAGCTGTTGGTATACCGGAATATTGTGATAGAATGGATCAAAATCTTCCAATGCGATATTCGACACTTCAGGCTTGAATGAAGCTGCCATTCGAATCGGAAGGGACTTACCTTGCTCCAGTCTACTGTCAGGACGGCGACCGCCATCATAATCCTTTTCGTCAAAATGCTGTTGAAAAATTTAATATTGAAATGTTATTAACGAGTATTAAAATATTCTATCTAAACAACTACCTTTCCCTAACCGTTTTATAAACTGTAAGTTGTATCCGTCTTACCTTTTCCTGTATATTTGCTGCTACTTCTTTCTTTTTTATTGCTTCCACCACCATCCGTTGCTTTATTGCCTTCAACGAGTCCCTTGTGAAGGGACGAAAGTAGATAGTACCAGTATCCATTTAAGATAAATCGGTATCATTACCCGATACAATTTCAGACATAGTTATAATTACACAATGCTTATTTTGGGTAGTTAAAAATCTCTTATCTTCGTTCTAAGGTACTAATGGTATTTCTTATCGCCTT
Source organism: Coecobrya sp. COE2 (assembly GCA_027743765.1). NCBI lineage: Eukaryota > Metazoa > Arthropoda > Collembola > Entomobryomorpha > Entomobryidae > Coecobrya > Coecobrya sp. COE2. The sequence goes on from JAHZMV010003524.1 coordinate 6,000, forward strand.
TGAAAACACTGATCAAAACGAGAAGGGAAGAGTTTTTCTTGCATGTTTGAATGAACGTGATCTTCAGACTATTCGTAGTGTAGACAATTCCTAGCTGAGCGAGAGAAAGTAAAAACTTTGAGGCTGGAATATTTTGTTAGGTAATTGCGGGACAAGTGATCGATTTCAAAAGGTTGTTGCTCTTAATGTCACCATATTGCTTCAGAACAATTCTTTCGTTTACTGCTTATATCAACACTGACATAAGTTAGAATAAAACGTATTTATTTTTCTACGTTATGCCTACTCAAAACCACAAGAGCCACTCAAATGCAAATAGAGAATGCATTCAATTCTTGCAGAGAATAATACCATGTACCATTTATGCATGCTACGAAATGTATGAGGAAGTGGAAGAAGCCGTTCAATAACAAAAATGCTAATGAGCACTGACCACGCAAAAAGAATATATGTCCGAAAGTAAGGCAGAATATTAATCCTTTATTTTGACTTAGTATACCCTTGAGTGAAATTAACACACACATACACATCATTATAATGTCAACTTTTAATATTACACCTGACAAACTACTAATGATGAAAACAGTTAGAGTTGCTGTATATTTATAATATGATTGAATAGTTTCCATAATAATACTGTTTTACTAGCTACGGAAGCATCGCGTGTCACAACTGAAACTAACATTGCACATTGAATTACATATGCTTCACATTGGGGGTAATAAATTATTAGATATTATAAAATTGTATACGAGCTCGTATTTAAACCTGTAGCTAAACAATACACATTGAAAATTATCATAATTAAACATATATTGTACCACTTTATATGAAAGCAGTGAACCAATAGTTGGTGGCTTCGTAATTATATTTTCAAGAAGATTGTTTATATTCGTATGCCGAGTTCAAGGAATTTTGCATATTGCAAATGCTCCTGATTTATACATTAAAGATTTGTCTTGGAATCGTGAATGTTGACGAAATTGTGCTCACAGCAGTTTAAGTCAAAATAAGTTATTCAACATTATTACCCAATCAGTAATTTTATTACTTGCTCTGAGCTCGTATTCATTTGTTTTGTATCATGGTTTTATGCGTAACATGGTATGGCATGCCAAAAGGGTAAATATTATTATTGTAGGTTATTATAGGTACGGTTGTTGTGTTTCCCAATTGATGTCGTATGGTTGTGTTGGTGCCTTTTGGAAGGTCCACATATAAAACATAATGAATTGCATTCATATTTTACCAACCTTCGTCACCGGTGATCGTTGTAATACATGAAAATTTGGTCTGAAGATTACATTGAACCATTAGAAAGTGCACCTAAACCTGTACATATGCCACAATTGTGCGTAGACTGATGGTAGTACAATCCGGTAAAACATTAGGCTCATTTTTATGACATCTAGATTATTGAGTAGAAATGAACTTAGAATTATTATTTTATGGCATTCATATTTAACTGAGAAGAATATTATCGCATAATCACAGTGCAAAAACCATCTTAACCAAATTACCCATGGGTGTATATTTCGCGGTAAACATTACCATGTAAACTTTGATTTTCAAAACCACATTAGAATGCATATTGATGAAAATTTGTATTTTGGTGGAGTTTGCGGAAAGGATTATCGCTCTGCTGACGGTAAAAAATTTCACATGAGGCACAAACATCCTCAATAGAAAGCATTCAACCCACAAATGTTTATTGAATACCAGTTATATAAATTAATAGGAATTTGATGTTTTCTACACGTACTAATTTTTTTTAAATGCATGTCCACTTTCTAAAAGGCAGTAATGAAACCTAAAAGAAGTCTCCAAAAAGGACGGCAAAGTTTACAGTATTCTATTAATTTAGAATCGTGTGGGATTTATTGTCTTGAACGTTTCTGAAGTCTTGTTAGTTAGATTGGTCAGTTAGCTACAATTTGGGATTTGTGGACCCGTTTTCGAATACTTAATTCGCTTTGACGGTATTATACATATTAATTTAGGTTAGTATATTTAGTAAGTAATAATTAGTTTATTTTCCAACAAGGTTTTAATATTTTGCCATACAATTTATTGAGGTAACCGAATTAGTTTAAATGTATATTTTTTTGTTTTGTAATTCGTTTAATTTACTTTGAAATTTAGAAAAGAATTAAAGATCTTTAGAACATTTATGGTATATTTCACATTAATGTAAATACTTTTATCCTACCGTGTCCACTTTGACTTCAGTTATATTTTAATTTTACTGGGGATATTATTTTTAGAATTTTCCTCCTTGTTACTTTCACTTTCACTTTAAAAAGTTCAGTCTAATTTTATATTTATTTTGCCTATGTATTACTATTAGTGCCTACATAAATAAATATGTTAGGAGTTATTCATAGTATTTATTTTGTTAGATTATCCAAGTTAATATTTGAAGTTACTCTGGTTGAGTTGACGCACTTGACGTATTTTTTAATCAATAAAAGTTTTCAAAATTTCTATAATAGTTGTTGCATTTTTTAAATGTATTAAATCAATTACTATTTTTACACCTTGTCGCCAATGATTGCATTTAATATACATGTAATGTGTTTTGGTAGAATTTATTCTGCGCTTTGAAGGATGACATAAATACCAATATTAGGTTAATTATTAATTATTGCTGATTTGTGTTTATCAAAATTTGTATTTTAAATAGATTTAAGGAATTACTTTATTAGCTCATGCTAAAACAACTAAATAGTATACTATTCAGAACTTAATAATTACTAAATACGACTTACTTTGTAATAATTTGTCAGTAAACTATTAAGTACATATGGTTATTAATTTTTGGAAAGTTAAACATCCTAATTTTTGGGGCATTGTGAATACGTGGTGCTAAGATACTCTCTAGAGTGTGAGAAGAGATGTGTGCATATATTATCCAAGTACCTTAAAAATGAAGATACGTTGATTTTTCTAGGTCAACAATGATAGATGAGAACTAGTGTTATATTTTTTCATTATTTTACCACACCATGTGCTATCTATGAGTTACATATTTTATACTACAAATGACGTTATTAAAAGTAAACTTGAAATTAGTATTTAATTCTTGCCTACCATATTTACCAGACGATGTGCATAACCGTATTTGTAATATCGAATTATTATCGACCAAAATATATTTTGAAACAGAAAAAACTGGCAGGATAATAGACTTGTGATAATGTAGATATACCACACTACCATCAATGATTTAACGGTAGATGCTTCAAACCCCGTTTCCATCCAACGGCTTGTTCCCGTTGAAAAGAAAGACGTCCATCTTGGTTCTACCAATTCCGATTTCACTGAAGAGGAATTTGTTTTATTTTTCTTAACCAAATTTATATTTATATGATAGCGGCAAATGATCCTGTTTCTTGTTCTTGTCTCTTCTATTTTAGAATGAATTCCTGACTCCCCCATACGCTGAACTACATTAAGTATTAATGAAGAGACTGTATGCTTTGGCAATATCCAATATTTCATGTCAACAAATTTGGGCAGGTTTTCATTTGAAACTATTAGTATGTTCGTATTATTTTGTGTAGTATGGCCGACGAGAAACAAGACCGTTTCGATTAATTGCAAATCTTCAGTGGAAAACATCAGTGCAATGTCTGCAGAGCCTTCCAGTTATTAGGAAGTTGTTCCTCCCCAAGACTTACATTTGGTACGGACATATCATAAGCAATCAAGCCGACTCGGTCTATTGGTTGGTACAGTTTATACACATTCTTTCTCAGCAATGTTGTCAAATTGGGAAAGTTCCACTTGTTTAATTTCTCCTCACTACTGCGAAATATTTGGTAGTTTTCATATGAAAGCATAGGCAAGCGATGCCTTGCTTTGACCAAGTCTTCCAGCGTTTCAGGAACCCGTGGAAGAGGAAAGTTGGTAAAATTTGAAATCATGTCAGATGAGTACATTTGTCTAAGGAAAAAATTGCCGATGCTCCAAAGAAGCAAAGGAATCGAAAACTTTATGTAAAGCTTCTTTAATGGGACGCCGGTATCTAAAAATTCGGTCAGCAAAACAAACCATCCATCATATAAATTCATCCTCCGAAATATTACACACAGCGTTAAGTATGCAATAATTAATAGGGCCCATGAAAACACATCGAGTGTTTTCAAAATTGCTTCAGATGCCACCGAAACAAGAAATTTGTTTGATCGCAGAACTATACTATAACGAATTTCTCGTGACCTGAGGCCATGACCAAATAATTCATATCGCAATTCCTTTTTATATCTGACTTCGATGTTCTGTGTGTAGAGCGAATGGAGTCCTAAGAAATCCTCTGTTGTTACCGTGTGGTTAAAATGTTCTCTGAGCATAATCGATACACAATTGCGGGCCCAAGAATCTGCCTGTGTGGCCGACATATTTCTTGGATGGAAATCGTGACAATATTCAAGTCGTTGGTATTCATTTCCCTTTACAATGCCACCGTTGAAATTTGTTAATGACTGTTGCCATAAACGCCGGATATCTAAATGTATATTTTCAACTGCACCAGGAATTATATGTGCGATTAAGTTAGCATTTATTCCTTTGTAAGCTGACGTTAACCTTAATAGGAAGTTCAAAAATTTTCTGTGAGGACGTAAATAGCATTATGGATGGTGGCAAGTTAATAAGAAAAGTGTCCATCCGCCCATTATTGGTTAACTGTCCCTTATTTTACAACTCAAACTTCAAGCCATTTTTCAAATCGCATTTCTTATCCAGGACAAATATTGTAACATCAGGTATTCCAACTTTACACTGTATGTATGACATGGTAATATAAGTTTCTCTTTGCCTTAGTACGGTCATTGTGCGTTTAGAATTCTTGATGGTACGCAACGTTGCAAGTTTGGATCCCACAATTAAATGTATTGACTTACTGTTTCCAAGCTTGGAATAGAATGATGTGTTGGTAATGATTTTATCTGATGAAACATTACACCGAATTGGTTTAGCGTGCATGAAGAACCAATAGAATGACAGTTTCATTAGTGATTGTTTATCTGTCAGGTATGGTATTAAGGTTTCTAGAACGCTTATTTGTATTGGGGTTACTTCTCCAGTGTGAGGATTTCTGAAGGTAAAAACTTGGAGGCTGCAACTTTTTGTAGAATGCAGAAACTCTGATAGATTGACAGCTTTACACATGGACTTGTTCAAACTGAAAGAAAGAAGGAATAGTGCATAAACAATATCTAAAACTGACATTTTACTGAAATGTGAAAAGAATTATTTTAAGACTTCTACTACAAGCTTGTTAGCATAGCAGATAGATAAAATTCAGAGTTTTATTAATTTTTTAGTGTTAATTAAAAGCTATACCGATTAAACCATGTATATCTATGATGCCACCAATCCTGCAACGGAATGGAAATTGGTGCTGTAGCTTTATAACTAAGCTTGTATGCTAAATCTAATCTATATTTTTTCATCAAGTGCATATCAAATATAAATAAACACGAGCAGTAATGGTTTGCCTAGCTGTAAATATGGCTTGAGAATAACTTGTCTTTAATACCAAATTATTTTTCAAGATGCCATGTGTGATAAGAAGGATGTAACCATATATAAAATATATATATTGAATAATTAATATAGGCATATGTATGTGACTATGCCAAACATGATAAACTAAAATATACAATACATGCAGTTTTTGAATAATCAAGCACACTGAAATATGAACATGGATTATTCGATTTTATAATTATTAACGCTACACGTAATCTACTATTTATCACACATTATTTTTAAAATAGTTTTCCATATTTGAAAATGAGTAAACACTTTAGATAGTATCCGGATAATAGAACATGATAAAACCTCCAGTGAAGCATAATAATATATCAATGCGGTGATTAAGAATTGCGCAGGGAAAACCTATTCATTAATTAATTGTACACACACTGTAACTCCGCATTTAGAAATAATTACAAACAATGATAGATGTGCCTTTCATTTGGCAGTTTGTTCAGTCAATATTGATTCCCAAAAAGGACAACGTTTACAAAGAGTGGCATTTCAACACGTTTCTTTGCATTTTCTGAGCACTTAAATTATATTGGTGTATTGAATATCCGTATTGCTGAATATCTGTGAATTCAAATTTAGCTATAGTGTACTTAAATGTGGCAGGTGCATTAATCTCAACAATATTGAATACACACACATCTTAAGCTTTTTAGTCTTCAAGAATATAAATCCTGCCACAAATCGACTATGTATTTTAGCAAATGCACTGTCATGTATTGTTGTACAAATCTGTCCAATCAAAAGAACACCTACGGCAGTAGTTGTTTCTGAAAATCTTTTACTATCCTTAAAGAGGTAATCCTATTCAGGTAAGCAAACAAACAAACAAAGAAAACAATGTAAAGTCACAACGTCCTTATTTGTACTTATGAGTTCCACTAAGGTATTTACTAAGTATTACGGTTTAATATTTAATAATCTGTAACTAACTTTAATCTCGATACAGGACCGCATATATTTGATTTCTTCTGAAACAAGGTCAAATATAACATTGAAGATTGAATCACGCAAATGGTTCCAGGTTATCATTTAGATCACAGAAGTGCACATCCCATTGTTGTGCACTATGGTGCTAATTTAGTAATGTAAATACTAATGTTTATAAAATAATTCAATTCAATGGGAAATAATGATGAATTGTCTAGCTAATAATAATAAACGCATCCTTACACGAGTAACCTAACCCTGCTGAGCACACTCTCTCATCTCCTACGTACCATGAATCACGATGCTGTTTACAATGTGGGTTCATAGAAACTCATACACAACTAGAGTAAAATGATGCAATTGAATATCCGTATATGTAATCCATGATTAAAGTATAATAGTTATACATTTCATATCTCACGGGATTCCAGTAGTAAGACATTTGAGAGAGAGATTGTCACAAGCATGAAATAAACGATTGATTTAGGAATTTCCTATCCCACATGCACAAAAGCAAATATATTTTATTAGCCATAGAACAATCAGATACGTCTATTTAGTACATATATATGAAGTTGTATTATTTTTTCTCTCCTGTTCTACTAACTATTCCTTTTTGCATGATTATTGGTTCTAAAATGGCTCATATAAAAACCATTTCCAATTGGTGGTAGTTACCAATTTCAATCATATTTCTGTGAAGAGCCTATCTATGTTCTTGATTATGATCAGGAAATTAAATTTCATTAAACGTCCATGCTTACAAAAACATGCAAGTAAAGAAGATTCATTAGGATTTGTGTAAAAACAATCCATGATTAAAACTGCTTTCCGTCCGTGTTGTTGCAACGCTCTAGTATAATCGATATGTAAGCTTTTTACTGTAAGTTTGCTAGAGATGGATGATATACATACATTAGCCTTAGCACTATCGAAGCATTTTTCGGTCTATATTTTTAACTGAGTTTTGTAGTAAAATTTTGGTAACCTTTTTGTTAGCGGCTCGGTAAAATAATCGTAATCCATAATATTTTAAATATAAGTATAATATTTTAAATAATATTCTTACAGTCGTATTGTAGTTAAATAAATAGGGCTGATATTATCAAATACGAACCCGTAACCAGGATAAAATATTAAGTCTCAATAAAAGTTTTTATATCTATCCGAATTTATATTTTGCACATTGCTCTAATAATTTTGTAGAGATATGAGTACCATGGCCACCAATCATATGCACATAAATGGGATTATAATTTACGTACTGATGTCAACCCACGGAATAAACGCTCAAGTGGCCGCTATAAACCAATTCCATTCTAAGCAACACTTTGTATCAGTAGCTCGTCCCTGGGACC
>JAHZMV010003525.1:0-19243 GCA_027743765.1 Coecobrya sp. COE2
CCTAATATTAATAGTCAGAATAGAAATCAGCAACAGAGAACAATAGATTAAAAATATGAGCGTAACTGAACCTTGTATATCTTTAAACGATTGCTGCTGTATGTTAGAATTTTCTTCATTAACTTGTGATCGCTGCTGGGATTTTTCATTACACTTTTCCTTTTCATTGTCTGTTGCAGAGAGACTACCGAAAGGATCGGCTTTCGGACCAAATTGTTGACTGGAATCAGGTACTTTCTTTTTCCTGGATGCTGGTATAGATGCTAACACACTGATCATAGTGTTGACGTTTCCTAAATGACACCAGCGATTTATAATAAAATGGTTACTGCTTAAACTACAGCAATTTATACTATTTTGAATACCTTTTATAAACGACCCTTGAGTCCTCAAAAACCTTGGTACCTTTTGATGGAGCTGAGATTCATAAATATTTGTTTTCAGAAGTCCATGATACTGTTCTAAAATGATCAACAAAAGTTAAATTCATTGATTAGTATAAGCCCCAACAAATTCTCTCAACATGGCGTATTGTATTGTACTACCTATTGCATTAGTTGTATCATCAGCGCTTCGCACCCGCAAATATGACAAGCTAGAATGAGAAATAATGGGATAATAAGGCATGTAATGAATCTTCAGTATTTTCAGGAAGTCTTTGTCGAACATAGGGTTGATATTATAGCTTCTTCCGGAGTTTTCAAGCTCTTTGTTACGTTCATCCATCTGGTCAAATAATTCCTCAGCGTAAACACCAAACGGCGTTCGCCGGTAGAATGGGATATCCAATCGTCGGGTATTTGTAAAGCTGAAACTTATCCAAGGCTCCATACCTGTGTAAAAGTATCCTCCCATTAAAGTATTATTATCTAAAAGCCAATTTAACGCGATTGCAAAAATAATAATTTCCATTCGTCATTACCGTCTCTGGTAGTTGGTTCGTCAATAGCTTCCAGGCAATTCAGGAAGCCTTGTGTCACGTACCGCTGTCCAAAGAGTAAGGCAGCATCGCGACATAATCTATCGAACGTCCATAAATCTTCGCCATGTGTCAATCGGTGAATCCATTTATTCACAACAGCGTCAGACTCTTCATCAGGAGCTTCACCAATGCCAGATTTTATGTGTTCCCTCAGAGCCTTCTCAATGTGGAAAGTGACAGAGCCTTCTCAATGTGACATACCTATATGAAGTGATTGCATGTTAAAAATAACTGTAAAGAGTAATCAACTAACAAACATTAGACAAGGGATCACTTACGTGAACTGGAAATAATGATATATCGTCTCTATCTCCCTTATCAACCATGATGTTCCATAGGGAATTTAAATATTCTGCGGCGGTGCATCCAGCAAATACTGAAATCACGGACGCAACACAAGCCTTGGAAAAGTCGGTTTCCATTCTCTCTATTCCATAGTATGGAAGCTTAACACTGAAATTGTTTCGATACCTACGGACAAGAAGATATCTAACTTTAAACGCGATAATGTTGTTAATTATTATTACACACTGATAGAAAGTTTAAAAAATACATTTCGAAAACACTTTTTAGAAAGTGGACAAGTGTAGCCGTTTTCCCATTTGTAGATAACATTTCAGCTATTGGCATTGGCTGCTCTCTAGATTTCGGAGAACGTAACAACAGTGTATAAATTAGTATACCACCGCCATCGTACGGACTAGGCAATGGACGACACAATTGACCAGTTGCATCAAGCTACCAAAAATGCCAAAGCAAAACAAAGTGTTACAATACAGTAAAGTGGCATACACATAACATACTTAATGTACTTATTATAATACGGTAAATTTATTGTTTAAACTAACTTGAATAGTTTGAGGACCAAGTTTTTTTGTTATACGATGAAGCAGTTCAAACTGTTTTTGCGTAAACATCATGACCTTGAACGGAAACACACATACATCTTGAATATATCCTGGCATCTTCAAGTCAGGAAAGTCCACTTGCTGTTGTTTTTTTCTGGTGAGTAGTATGTCCATTAAAACGTCACTATCTAAGTCATCCTCCTTCTTTGCCTTGTGAGAAATTTAAAACTGTGGTTTAGTTAATCGTCAGTGCTTAGTTTACAAATTAAAACAGTACAATAACGTTTATCTTACCACGGCTCTTGATTGTCGCAAACTACCAAGCGTTTTAACCTGATTCAGTTTCCCGGTTTCTAAATTATCGGGATCTGCCTCTTCCATAAGCTTATTACGAACTGTAGCTGCCTTAGAGTGTAGAAGTTTTTCGCGAACTTCTGCCAACGGTTTCCCGTGATGTCTGCGATGCCCAGTTGAGCCTCTGATATGCTTGGGTCCAACGTTTGTCTGTAAGCTAGATACAATTATGACGTAAATAAAGATTCGCTATGAATGCCATCCAGCTTGTGGACTGCCATATATACCTTATTTCCAACAAAACCGGCTTATTGGAGGACAAACTGGGTTGCTGTTTTATTTTAAACGCATACCGAGCTGGGCATTGCCTTGGCGGCTTCACACATTCCGCATAAGCTCTGAGAAAACATGCCCTTGGTGTGTTAGGTTTAAATGTTTTGCTATAGAAGGCTATTACGCAAACATCTGCAAACAATCGTGTTATAAATATATATTGAAAGTATGTATAGCGTTTATAATTTCAACGGCGAATTATTGGCGAAGTGGAGATTAATGGATGATGTACTAACTGTTGAACTTGTCAAACACATCACTGAATACATTTGTGTATTCTGTGTCAATGCGCATACCATCTACGTATTGATATTTGGTAGAAGGGTTAATTTTGCCATTCTGGATATCATCAGCATCATCGTCTTCAGAACGGACAAACAGCCTCCACTTTTCATATGGTAAAGTTTCATCGAAAGATGAAGGAATTTTCGATGTATCAATTTCCTCTGTAAGATACCCAACATGAGTTAACTACTGTACTGTGTGAATATTATTTCATCTATTTTATAAAATACCCACCGTCGCTTTCACCTTCCGAGTCGCCACTTGAACATTTATCTTCTTTCTCCGGCGACAAAGATCCTATATGCTTTCCATCGTTTTTTGAATTATCTGCAATTTGAATTATAAATGTTGTTATTGCTGTTAATGCTGCTGTTGAATTGTAATGTTATTATTAAACTTGCTAGTTATTTATTCCATTATTTATTTAGCTAGCATTCCCGATGCTGAACTGCTCAACGTACCGGGTTTTGTTTTTTGTGACGCTGGAGAAACAAATTTCAAGTCGTCATCTACGAAGTAAAATTATATCAGCAGAGTATTAATTTAATAAAAAATTAAGCAACGAGGAGATACATAATATCTGCTATTACCATCATCGACAGGAACATTTAAGGCCATTTGTGAGGCGAATTTTAAAAGCTTTTCATTTTTGGGGGAATCTGAAACATTCCAATCATTATCATTTAAATGATAAATCTGCACGACAGAGAAAAATGTAATTCCTCACTTTCTTCCTGCCTAGCCTCCTCCACTTCGAGTTCTTTCGCCAACTTGTCAGAATTGTTAAATTCTTCAAGAAATTCGGGATCGGAATCTACAATTGTTTTACTAAAAGCAAAAATTGTTAATTAAAAACAGAAGTAAAGTAAACAAAATTATGAAATAGAAACGATGTGAGTACCCACATTTTGCTATAGGTGTTTTTGGATGCCGAATTGTCATCTGAGTTTAAATCCGAACTTGAAGGATTGGAATCGTTATCATTTGACTGTGCTTTCACGGTGCCTTGCAAATTCTGTTGCTTCCCATCTTGACTCTCGTTTGTCTTCTCGTTCTTCTCACTTGCCTCAGTGTATAATGTTTTTACCATTCCTAATTGATATGATATATCCAAAACAATATTGTTCATGCTGCCAATAATAATATGCAGTAAATAATTGTACCTCTGAAGAGACCTGAAACCCTTGCTTTTCCAGGCAATGTAATCGATGATGTTCCAAAAGCAGGAGCTTCAGATTTATTAACGATGCCGTCCGTTGAAGAGCTATGCATTTCCACATGGGAAGCCGGTTTCAATCTTGCTGTTCGTGGTGTGCTCATAATGCTTGTTGTCGTTCCATCTGAAACGTTTATTTTAAATCCCAAACTAATAATCATATATATGATATAATAATCATCTCATTATAAATTTTAATCGTATTGAGTCATTTACCTAACGGTGACGGATCCGGTGTTGCGACAAATATTTCGGGAATTTTCATTGTTCCAAGACAGATACCACATTCAAACGGCTTCTCGCCCTTAAACTCTGAAACGTTAACTTTACCACATATACCGTGAAACCAGTTGCCGCATGTAGAACCTACAACGAAATGTAATAACAATTATTTTTATGGGGCACTAATAACTGTTGAGTATTAGGATTGCTTTTGTAAACCATACATTCGACCATGGGCACATTGTTCACCCGTCTGTAGACGCGTTGGCAGAAGCAGTGGGCCACTTCGTCTGCTCTGTCGTCATTTCGCTGAGTCCTTGCTTGGCTTCGGGAAAATGGTTTTCCTCTAAGCCTCTCATATTTTTCCTGACACACGATAAAAGATTAGTAGTAAAGGATTACATTGCTTAGAAAAAAGTTATTAGGTGTATACCGGAATTGATTTTCGTTCTTGTATCCAAAGGCTCCATAGTAAGAAACGGTCACGAGATGAATGTGCAGTTCCAGGGAAGAGATGTTGCAGTGCGCTCTCCCACACACTGTTTTCCTCGTTCCAGTTCCGTGTTGCTAGACGGGTAACACGTCCTCCTGAAGCTTCATACAAGGCTTTAGCAATGGAATCTGAATTACTCCCTAATTTATTCCATAAGTCATCTTCCATCTGCACTGATGAAGAAGAATGATTGAAATCGATAATTCAGTACCACTAAACCCCTATTAACAATGCCACAGCAACACCACTTAAGGTTGTTTTGTTTAAGTATTTTATTAATTACTACGTAGGTTCCCGCCAGTCCCCCGGTGAATGAAATGAAATTATCTTCGTCTTCGGAGGAATTTCTTCGAACAAGAATGAAAGATGTTTTGTACGCTCCGAAAGTCTTCGATAAGTAGAAAGGGATGCACTGGCAATCCAGAATGTCCATATAAGTCCAGGTCTATAATTAGCAGCATCAAACGATTTTATTAAAATGTAACGTCATTGGTATAAAAAAATATGTAAGTATTACATAGTTAGACGCAAGACGTGTCAAAATCTTCTCCTCATTTTCATAAAGTAAGTGCAACTGTCCTGTTAGCGAATTCCTCAGAATAAATCTCTGTACAGAGTAATCCACATCTATTAACGCATTTAACGACTTGCCTTCTTGAAATACGGCAATTGTTCTCTCGGGGCCGAAGAATGTGATGTTAAGCCCTTCTTTGTGATACGACATCCATAGTTCTAGAACACGTTTGTTACGTACACTCCGAACCCTCAGCAATATTTAAATGTTTTCGAAGTATTGAAACCTACTTGCCATATCTCTTGGACGTAAATTATGCTGCGCATGTGGTGGTACTTTTTTCATGAACATCAATGGGTTCTGAAAAATGTACCTCATTAACTCTCATGTACAAACTCTTGAAATAGGAAATAGTGCAACCACCAACCTGAAAGCAATGTTCAGAATCCATTGGGGCCCTCGATCTTGTAGGAATCAATGCATGGTTTCCAAGTTTGTATTTCCTATTAACGAAATAATAATTTTTTGTATTAAAAACTTTACTTTCTGTTTGGAGTCACTTACGTTAGACGAAAAACATCAGCTCGTTGAATGGTGAGACTGGCTGTAATTATTAAGAAGAAAACTGCAAACCATTTTCTTGAAATCATTATGACGGTCATTAATTATTATCAGCAGAAGACACACTAAAAGAGACAATAATAAGTGTAATCCTTCGCAGAAATATAAATTAAGTTGTCTAGCCCGTAATGTTATTTTTAGATATCTGCAAGAAAACGGAGGGTGTGATGAAATGCATTCCTCCGTTCACGAAACACAGAATATTTTTACTGAACACACTCCTTCGCCAGTTTTTTTGAAATTTTACACAGATCACTAGTTGGTCTTCTCAAAGTTCCCATCAGTTTAGTATTTATCCTGCAACGAACGAACAAACACACATGGGTTGCTCCCCGGATGAGTAAAATCAGCAAAGCAAAATGCGATCAGTTTTCTTCTTGGGAATATTCTTCTTGGGAATCATGCTTGCGTATGTTACTACAACTCAAGCATATCTTCCTGTGGTTGTCAGCACAGGCGCTTACATAACACCATTGAAGGGAATACATGTTTACAACGAAATGGAATTACTGCACCACATAATTTCAGGCAGGTTCCCATAAAGTGGTATTTATTTACCCCATATTAACGTGGGAATCAAATTATTTACAATGTTTATTACTTTTGGTTGCTTATATCATTTTGCAGATCTCCCAGATCCTCCTGTTTCTGTGGTTAGCGTATGTCCAGAAGGAGCAACAGAAAAATCTTGCAATCTAATTAAGCATGTCCACAAAATACTTGAAGATAATTCGGCAGTGCTTACCTTACTTAACAAAGCTAGGACGACATATGGGCTGAAGGACGGAACTCTTGCTTCAGTAATTCTATCAAAAAATTCCTTTCGACCAGTTAAGGAACCTAAAGTCTCAAATGATCCCCCATCGGAGGACATAGTTAAGGTAGCTGGAAAATCCTGGTATGACGACGTTAAGGATCGGTTACTGGATCGTACATTGTACTATAACGAAAGTAGTGTTGATGTACATTTACTTCGGAAACGTTTCGTGCAATACATCAAACCGTTAGTGGTTGCAACAGCGGCTGTGCTAGGTGCTGATGACCTTTTCGATTTGGTCAGCAATCTCTTTGTCGGCGACAACGGAATTCTCAGATATTTAACTACATTACAAGCAACAGCGCCAGAACTCTCACTTGTTGACTTGTCTCGTCGGGTAAGCGAGTTCGAGATGGCGACAAGGGCCCTCACTGCTGACATAGTAGAAGAAGCAGAGGAGGTGAAAAAGATAACGGAGGATCTGCAGTTGGATGTAGCCCAACACAAAATGGACCTGGCTGCTGTGGAGGATGGACACATTGCAACTCAGCAAATGCTTAGTGATTTGGGAAGTTTGCTTTTTACCTACGGAATATACTTTTCCATAATGGATGCTGATACGAATTGCCGAAGTGGATATTTAAGGTAATTAAGGTCTATGGCTTCTTCTCGAACACCCCTATTTTAAATGCTATTAAATAAATCTGATTTAGAAAACATTATTCGTTGTCCTAGCCCACTGCTGCTGCCACCAAATCTGTTGGGTGAAAAAATTGCAGAGGTTGCGGCTTTGCTGCCATCAGATTTGAAACTTGTCATCGGACTTGATAAAATTCAGTCATACTACACTTCAAAATCAGCCACATGCATGTATGACTCTAATGGTAAGAACATGAATTATGTAAATCACAACAATTAGAATTAAAGTATTGTTTCAGTGTTAGGAAATTACTATTTCAAGACTATGCCACTATTGTTTGGTTGTACAGGTGGAATAATTACCGTTTCCATTCCTGTGTCCTACAAAGCTGCTGACTATAGAATATATGAATATCGGAACATATTCTTTGCCTGGGATAAGCTCACATGTATGTTGAATGCTGCCTCAGCTTTTCTTATCAAAGATTTAAAGTCAAATCTTGTATTTCCTGTTGAAAATGTTGATGAGGAAACATGTTCTCCTCACCTGACAAGACGTTGTAAAGTGCCCCCTGCCAGCGATTCTGCGGAAAGCTACTGCCTGAACCAACTGCTTTCATCCAGCACTGTTTCTGAGGTAAACCGGCACCTCATTACACGGATAAGATCAGTGACCATGAACTAAGGCCATATCTGTCCAATTAGGTGTATGAGGAAACTCAATACAATTATGCGAGTACTTAAAAAACGCTCCACCACAACTGATTAAGCCAACCTCTAAATACGCAGATAATTAAAATCTTTGTTTTCCTCGCTCAAATGATTGGACAGCCAATGAAAAGCCAACATGATTTTTACATGTAAGCACTTCGCCTTAGTGTAAAGATATTTTAATAAAATTTTTGTTTGTCCATAGGTCAGGGAAGCATGCAAAATGACTTGTTTCGATAAGAATGAAACGATCGTGTCAACGATCCATCCCAACGTGTTCCTCGCCGTGCATGTTCCAAAGGACTCCATGACAATTGAATGTCCTAACCACGAAATGTTTAATGTTTCGGAGGAGGTGCCATACGGAGCTTTACGTGTGATTTTAAACTGCGGTGCATGTACTATAAAAATCCATGGGAAAAGTGTTGGTAGATCTGTGGGGCCAGCGTGTCTTGGACATGAATCAGTCACGGTAGAAATTCTTTTACCAGGTAATACAGGTGGAACATATGACGGCTTGTTGTTTATTAGGTGACGCTGATGGTTTCAAATATTTTATGTCCGTTTAATTATACGATAGGTCATTGGACAACGTTAACGGATTTTTTACTATTTACTTCGGATGGATCAACAGATGGAACGACGTTTCGTCATATTACAGAAATCTTCAATCCACATGCTATGGACGAAAGAGAGTTGGAGGAGTCTATAATTACAACCGAAATTTCAGTTATTGCAATTATCTGGAACTTTATTCACTCATTGTTCATATCTTACATGTTTTTTAGGCTTAATGTAATTAATAATGCAGTTGGTGTTGGAGTTATTAATGCATTGCCAATGGCTGAAACCCATGACAATCATTACTGTAAAATTGAAGAGGATTTATATTACATCTTATACTTAATATGTCGATTGTGTTCATTGGCATTTGTGCCTCCAGTATTATGCAAAATATATAGCTTTATAGGACGCCAGTTCTGGGATGCAGTTGACATTCAAACAAACAAAAGAATCGCAGATGGGATTGTGTAGTAACATTCTGAATCATAGTGTGTTCACTAACGTGCACTTCTAAAAACTATGATTATGGATAAAAAAGTTCACAATAAAAACCACAGTAAATTAAATCATTAAATTGTAGTCGACATAGTAGTAGTGTTAGATAGCACGGTGTCGTGTATTAAGCTGCTTATTACGCCAGTAGTTGTTTCTGGCATTGAAATAAAACTCTTTCAAAAATGACAAATACTTTCACCTCGTATCATTTTCTTAGCTATTATCATTGCCGAAATTATTAGCCAAACACATGGGTCTTTCAAGCAATGCCAAATAAATTCCATTGGCATCGGAACATTATTCAGGAAGAGAACACTGGAAACCATTGAAAATACAGTAAGTGGTATCTGTATGCTAACATGTCCAACCACAGGGAATGAGTTACAAATCCAATTTAGTTTCTTAATGAATCGAGAAAAAATCAAGAATTATTCAGTTTCTATTCCTGCAAATTATTACATATTTAAATTTTTTAAGAATTATTAAAATTACCGTTCGTAGGTGTAAAATAATAAAGTTGATGAGGCTCCAAATCACAATTTGAACTGAAAATCCATGATACAAGGCAGAAAAGAGAAAGCAGCAAAATGTTTGAGCGAAGGTTGAACTGCTCATGGCAACTCTGCGATTTTGGTTAATTTGACCAGCCGTTTGAAATATGTACCTAAAACAAAAAATTATTTGTTAACAAAAAGATTGTAATTTTTCAAGGAAGACATTGTATTACCTCTTCATAAACTCATGGAATGGCTTGTCGAAGGATCTCCACAAGTACACATAGTCGTACGTATATGCGACACATACGGGAGTACGGCAGATTTGTCAAAGAAACTCTGGGTCATGCCATACATTGATTTTACAGTTGAACTGAAATATGTCGCTGTAGTAAAATAAAATAGAACAAACCTTAATTGTATTTCACCATTTTATTATTAAACTTTTTGATTACCTGAAAAAAAAACGTTGATCATCATCGTTAATCCAGAAACATCTTTGTTTAAAAAATTGTTTTGTAAAAGAGAATTGAAATGTAATAAATGCGTTCCAAGGTACAGCATACAAAGGTAAGCTGTATATTTAGTCAGAGTTTTAAAAGTTGAGAAGGGGGAGGAATTAAGATTTGTCTGAAAACATTATTTGTAATGAATCCAGTATACTTAATATACCTAATAGTTAAGTAATATATACCTAATAGGTGTATCTTTGTTTCCTACCTCAGGCTTCCGGTGATACGCAATAAACGGGCCATAAACCAAATTGATAGGAAAAATACAGTAAAGTATGCATGAGTATACATGCAGCATATTTCCCTTTCCAGAAAGATCTCGTTGATCAATTGTCGCGCTGATAACCTTCAATGGCAACCATGTTATGGAAATCATAAATTCTCTTTGGTTATAAATGGCACGTTGTATTAATGTCTGTTTAAGTAGAGGGAATTATTAAACTCAATGCAACAAAAAATATTATTAGAAATTGGAATATGTTTCCTGCCTGAACGTAATAGTTGGTCCTGAAAAAATAAAATGCTAACGCAACTGGCCAAACAGGATTTCCTTGCCATCCGGAGGCAATTAGTGTCAAAGTCAATGCAATTATGAGGTAGGTAACTGCTCCCTTAAAGCCGAAAAACATTGTGAGGAGAAAAAGTGAAAGCAGGTTATTACCCAAGCCAGTGGAAAGAACCTAGAAATGATGTATGATAAGGTGAAATAGCCTAGCCGCGTGATTATGTGTTTATGACGATACATCCTGAAAACTGTACTGACCTTTTGTTGTTTCACCATATAGAATAAGAAGTTCAAGGGCACATATTGGGTTATTGAAAACATGACAGATCCAGAAAAAACTTCGTTTGATGTATCACGACGTAGGCCTATAAATTTCTCCAGGGGCGAGCTCTCATCGAAAACAATATAGTTGACGCATATATCTAGAAGTTTAGCACAACGGTTGATTCAGTAAAACCGTAATCACAATGCAAATAATAATATCACATGGTACCAGAAATAAAAAACTAGTTTATACTCTCACCTAATGTTGTTCTAATCATGGCCCAAAAGAAAAAACTTAATATAATTACGAATGTAACTACTCCAGTACATTGTATTTTTGTCATTTTTATTGAAATCATGTTTATCAAGGACATTGCAAAGAAATGATCAGAACACTTACAGCTCTATGAAACGAATGACGCTTCAAATAAATATGAAGCTCATAGTCATACATTTATTGATTCATAATCTAAACAAGCCATACATTATGGAAGATAGGTACATTCTTATATTATATAGGATTACGTACTATCGTCCACCAGGAGTTCCTTCAAACATTTAATATTAAATGCATCGTATCATTAAATCATGCATACTACAAATGAATTACTCAGAAATGAATTAATCAGAAGTTACATTTATGTAAGTAAATATAATAATTTTAACCTAAAGTTCCTCATCATTATCATTCTCACCAACACTATTATTTGCCACTGCAACCCTAGCCGTTGAATTACCAATGCCAATTGCCGCTCTAATGTTCTCCTCCGATACCTGAACTCCTGTCATTCTTAACCACTCCTGAATAGATTTGACGTTGACATTTCCAGAAGTAATATAGCTGCTTTGATCATCCACCAATTGACATCCTTTTTTCAGGAAACCACCAATAGGTGTCAACATACTGAAGTATAATTGCTTTTCTGAAGCGTACTTATCTACGACTGAGAAGGATACATTCCGCTTGTATGTGCTTGCAATATGATGTAGATAGTGTTCACAGGTTACAACGTCAACTCTTTCCCAGTCCTATAGAAAACAAACAAAACCGTTTCCTTAATTTTTTGTAACTAGAAATTATATTCCATCGAAGTAACAACAGGAACGTAGTAATCAATATTACATATAGATAAACAATACAATGCAACATAAATATTATTCACAAACCTTCAAGGTTGCCATTTTCTCCATAAGTGCATCCTCAGTCATAAATGCTTCAAAAACTTCGCCATCGGTTTCGTTTTTAAGAAGGTATCTCCGCATTTCCACATTCTTAACAATTATTATATTGTAAGTACAATCACTCTTCAGCGCCTTCTCAGTGCGTTCAACCCCGACGAATACATCACTAGGAGAACTTCTTATTTGATCCAGGAACATTCCTAATTCAATTAGTTAATAGTTTCAATTAGTATATATAAAACGCGTAGATTGAACCTTCTGTATTGCATGAAGCACTTCGTACACATTATTCTTATCTGTCATTTCTTCAGAAGTGCGAGTTCCGGCTTGATGATTTAGGTACTTTGAGTTGAGCTGCGAAAATTTTAAGATTTCATGAATATAGAATGGAACTACTACTTTATAATAATAACATTATTCGATTTTTAACAGTTTGATATTCTCTGTTTTGCACTGCTCATGGCTACTTACATCATAACAAGAATCCGGGGAGGGGTTCCTTTCCTGCTTTTTGGCAATCTTTATTATGTACTCACTGATCAACCTGAGACATTATAAAATAGATATATTGAAAATGAGCTTTATACATACGCTATTAAATATGACGACATTTAAGAAATAATTTTCCGTTAAACTTACTGCAAGTATGCTTCATGGATTTCTACAACCTGATAATTGTACTCTGAACCGGGGCATCCTGCGACGATAGAAATCACGAAGACTGAGTACAGGAACAAACTGCGTAACAAATTCATCTCTGCTTTGCGGTGATGCAGTGAAAAATTAATAGTCTTGCTTGGGTACGTCTGAAACCAGGAACAGCGTCGAACAGCAACTTGAAGTGTCAAACATAAAATGGAAATTTGTCTACCACGCAAAGCATCTTATATACCTAAATTAGCCAAGCGCAGCAAGAGAATGTAAATGCGAGTTTATAATGATAGAAACAACTAAATGAATAATCTTCAGATGATGAATGATGTGTATAGAGAACATATAAAGAGGAATATTATCAATGATTCGTTTGTTTACTAATGTAAGGATATTATTATTTAAGCAATCAAATGCATACAATCCTCAAATGTCTACGAAAAGTGATAAAGTAATTCATGATCGTCAAGTTGGGCACCGTTGTATTATTCATTCACTTTGTAAAATCCTCCGCACCCCCCACTGCTTGCCAGAAAACGAAATTCCTGATTACTACCAGCTTTATCCATTAGAGAAAAGGTCGTCAATTGATTCCCAAAGGTTTTAGAAAGGTGAAAAATGAATGATTCACATTCAAGAACGTCAATCATTTTCCAGGGCTATTGGAAAGTTATAATCTTTATCAGTTTCAATTACCAGATATTTTGTAGTGTAAAACAAACCCCTTCATTACCTCAATATTTGAAACCTTTGACATCAAGTCTTCTTCATTTAAATATGCCACTGAAATCGAGCCGTCGGTAGAATTCCGGAGAACGTACCGCCGGGTGGAAAAATTTTTATCTATTAGAATGTTATATGTACTTCCGCTTTCAAGAGCAGCAATGGTTTCCTCGGGTCCTGCAAACACGGTTTTTGGCGCATTCAGTCGCTGAAAAAGCCAAGTACCTAAAACATAAATTGACCCCTTAACAATTCTTCTAAGCTGCGTCAACCCATTGTGGTAGTATACTATAGTCCTAATTCAAATACATACCAGCCAATCTCCTTGAATCAAACTCCTTTTTGGCAGAAATGAATGGAGCAGATTTAAGGTACTTCAAAGGAGCCTGTAAAAGATGTCATGCATACCAGTTGAAACCAATTAAGTTTTCGATTTAATTGGAATTTAGTTGGAAGATATCAAGAAGTAAATATTACGTCATAGCATGTACTCTGCATGATCTCACGCTGTTGTTTCCTCAATTTATCCAGTATGTAGTCCCCAAGCGCCCTATATAGTTTCAATTATCAATATAATATTGTTCTATTTTTAGACATGTTCTTTCTTATGTTTATTGTCTTACTGTATTTGTGGTTGTTTGCAATCCACGACTGTTAAAAAATCAATGTTTATGTATTATGGTTTCAAGTGACTATTATGATAAACTTTTATAAATTTTACTTTAACCTTACCATTGTAATGGTAATCATTTTTAGTACTGCAAGCCGTTACAATCACAGGAAGCAGAAAAACCATTAGGAAATTGAGAAATAATCCCATTTTGAAAAAAAAAAATTCAAACTCTACCACTTTACCATAAGTATACGTTTATTCAACAGTGAAATTCATACAAACAATATTTGCGTCGTTGCATGCAGTAAATATTCATTTACTTTTATCTCGTAATACACAGCAAATTTATTTGATGAAATGAAACCACTTCCAACTGCATTACGAATTATTATTCATTTATACTTCATTTTCGTTAATACAAAGTTCATGACAAGTTATCATTTTTAATGGACAAATAGCGGTTAAATAATTGATAAAAAATCACATGAGTAGCTGCTGAATGTCATACGAGTGGAGTCTTAAAGATATGTTGGCTTCTTAAAAATATGGCGTGACATGTGAAGTAAAGTAAGATAACTGAACAGTCCAAAAGTCCACAACATGACGCAGATTTATATGAACTTGTAATGAATAAGAATTCGATGCTGATAGTTGTGCTGCCAGGGTGTATCGCCAAATATACTTTTAAGGCTTGTTTAGTTCACAATTTGCCACCTTCAATTTTTTGAATAACTTCAACATGGAAATGAACATTTTCATTATTATATTGTGCGGTTTCCTAACAACGGCGTACGGAAATAAAATGAAAACTGGTGAGATATAATGTTTGTTTTATAATATTATTACTATTTCTGTTTCATTATTTCATTGTATACGCAAGCATTTTCCATTCATTTTCATTCTGGGGAACCTGAAAAATGGGGTAACCTGAGTTGAATATATTTCAGGAGCAAACCAATTCACAGGACGTTTGCAGCAAGAGGAATTAGAAAAGTTTGTCTCTATCAATAAAAGCGATGATGAATTTCGCCGTTTACAAGTGCATGCAATTGAGGCTTACAAAGCTACCAAACCAAGAAGAAGTTGGTCTTGCTCTTACGAGGTCTGCCAGCATAATCGATTTAAAAAAAATCATAGCAATGTGATTAATAAACAATTTTGTCATAAAGTAATGAGTCGACTATATTAATTTTTTAACAGGACCACACAAAAGCTCGCATGGCCATTCCAACTATTCCACAGGCAGAAGAACAAAATGTTATAGGTACGTATTCATTAATGAAAAACAGGATAAAGATGCTATTATTTGTACCGCAATCGTTTGTTTCTCACTCGCATTATATAATAGGTTTACTCGAAAAAAGTTTGAACGAGTCTGTGGTATCTGGGACGGACTTTACATCAACACGTTGACATACTACAACGTTTTATTTGGTATGTAATAATATCATTTGCCAGTCTGCCACTTTTATTTCAAACTATTACACTTGTCCCAAAGTAACTTCACATTTTTTTCGTAAAGGGGGACGAAAATTCTACCATGTAGGATATGGAACAAAGGCTCCGCTTTCGTTTTTTCATATGAATGACGATGTAAGCATATACCTATTATACTTTCGTTCTTGCTTTACATTTATATTGACACTCTTGTGTCTTTCTTGCAGGAGTTCTTGTTTTTTGATCTTATTGAGTGTCGTCCTTATATACAATGGATCAGCACACAGAAGGATCATCTTATTAAAGAAATGTTCATAATCCCTGCCAATAAATTTGTTAAAATGAGAAATGCTGTCAATGGAATTGCGGGTACGTAAAACTTGTGTTTGGTAGCAAAGGCTTATGTACAAACGCAATAATATCTGAAATCGTTTGTTTAATCGTTAGCTTTACCGAGCAGTTACGCAGCACAGTACAATGGTACAACTAATTGAAGATGTGACACGAAATGAGCAGCACATAGGCTTCCAGAGAGAACCAAGTGTCTGTGGTAACATTAGTAAAACAGTTATCATTAAATTTTATAGCCTTTCGTTTGCTTCAGCCGGCATTAATTCATACGAAATTTTTTGTCTTGTATTCTATTATAACTGTATGCTGAATATATTATAAGATTATTGTATTGTAAAGGGTATGCACTATTTATGAAAAAGTGGGCATAAAATTTTTAGCATTTCGAGTCAGTGGTCATGTAGCGTACATTCTCAACGCACATTGTTCGTCCTTCGCTGCTTCATTTTATATAACACTGCTTGTTTATCTTAAATAAATTCAGATTCAATTCATAATTCGGTGACCTATCGTGTCATGATAATTATAACACTGGTGACTTTTTTGCAAATTTATTGCTTTATTTAATTTATCTACATTGACACATTACGTAAAATAATCTACAGAGATTACTCAGCACCCGTGGAACTGAAAAGTTGAATTTCAGACAACTTTCAGTCTAAGTATTTTAATGCACGTACCAAAAGAAGTAAAGAGGTATTTCTGTATAAATTCGCTTGCTCCCTTTTAAATTCTTGTATTATAAATTCATTTGCAACGACACCACATCTTAAAGATACAGAACTCAGGCAGGAGTTTATAAAAGTGAAAATTGCTATACAATTAACAAAGCAAAATGCCAAAGTTCGGTGTTTCGTTTGTGCTTGTCGGAGCACTTGCAATACTATATATTTCTACTGGGGAATTTTTGGATGTTGATGATCCTCAACTGTTATCAATAAGAGAACATATTCTCAAAGCCTATTACTTAAGGCCTGATCCCGTCAATCAGTGCACGGAGCAGGTAATTATAGTTCATACTTACTTAATTAGTATTATATATGGAAAATTATTTTGTTTTTGTTGAACATAAATTTCATACTCATATTATTATTTCAGCGCCATCTTGCCGCAATCAAACTATACACCAGAGTGGTAGCTGAGAAGGAGCAGGATGATATTCTCTGTGAGTTTTCTGGATATAACATTCTAGTAGGGAAAATGTGTGCATTTCATTTCAACATTTTCTATAACCACATTTTCTATTTGATGTAGTGGACTTGCAGCGGTCTATTGTAAACAACGAGGACAATTACTTTGCGGGACTACCAGAAGCAATTACGGCAATTGCATCTAGCCGGATTAAATTTATTGTATATTGGGAACGTCTCCTCATCAATTCTGCTACTTATAGGTAAGCTTTTTTATTAATTTTCCTTTAACTCCTGTATCAACTTTCCTATAATAAATTTTATAAGAGTTGCCCGCCATTTGCTCCTGTTTGCTGATAATATTTTTCCACAGTTGAGAACCACCCTGCAACAATATTGTATTGCTCTGTAAACTTAATATATTGATTTAAAAATATTGTTTTATTGGTTGGTTAACAGAAACCCTTTGTCTGGAAGAACCGTCACTTTGCATTCCTTTTATTCCCCTGCTACGTATATATCATTAAACTATACTGAACCATCGGTAAGTTACCTGAAATAAGTTCCAAGATTACAAAAATATTTACCTAGTAGATACATTCATTATTATTCTTGATTAACCTATTTTCGTAGACTGGGTGTTTCATGGAATTAGTTAATTGCTATCCTTTCCCGAAATGGCTGTCTAAATATTATAGAAGTAAGTTTTGCAGTAAAAATACTAAGTATTTCACAATTTAAATATTCAAACTTTAGATAATTAATGCTCAAACTTGTCGGACTATAGATTATGTTCCTCGCATTACACGTTTACAGCTGAGTGGGGCTAACTCTACAAAAACTTCAAGGAATATTTTTGTTCGTACTTCTGATGGAATTGGAGGTGTTTATACCAATTTAAAAGAATACTACATACAATTAAAAGCCGTTAAAATATTTTTGCAAATGGTCTGTTTGTTCACAATTCTTTATCTAGGAAAATTTACAGAAATGATCCGTTTTGCATCAGACAAATGGCTGGATCAAGTATACCGTGACAGTAGCATCCGAAGAAGCATTCTGTTGGGAGGTATCCCCGAACAAGTTAACAAAACGAGCACTAATTCCTCAATGGACGATGACGCTGATTTTGTAACATATCCCTATCGTGCCACCAGTGCAGGTTTGTTCATTTGTTAAACTGCATAACGTAATTTATATTCACTTTCACTTATTATATTTGTTACTTGTTCTAATATTTCTTCTGGCTGCATGATGACCATTCAGAGGCAAACAAGGATGATTAAATTCCTTCACCCCACAGCTTTTCTCTTTTCGTGCAGTTTGTGTGTATTTAAAATTCAAACATCGTAAACTTCTGTAATATTGTGAACATTTCATTTTTACTGAAATATTATTAATGATTTAGTTTTTTTAGAATTCTAAAGTAAATTGTGCTCATCAAGACAAGTAATAAGTAACATTTTCAGTGTCTATGCTTTTCTACTTACATTTGTTTTATTTCATTATGCAATGTATTTACTAGAGTGACTAAATAAAAATGTGTGACAAAAATAACTTTTGTTTGAATAACAACCCCTAACCAACTCATTCAAGTAAGTTTAAGTAACTTCATTTAAATTACTTACTATTTGTTTGTTTACTTACTAAATGTTTATCAATATTTAAAGAAAGATAGAATTTTGGTGATTTTGTTAATTTTGGATTGCTAATTTATGCTATATTGATCCCATTTCAAGAAACCTTAGGCTTTACTTGCCCTGCCCCGTTGAACAATGCATCATGGATTTTGGACACATGCTTAATTTGGTTACTTCTAACCACATTCTTTGTCACTCACTACTACCAGTTATGATTTAAGCAGTGGCGTTTGAAATGTTTGGGGTTTGTGAAAATTACTTTTTATGTCAACGTTTTGATTCTTTAAAAACTTATATGCTTCAATGATATTCTATTGTTCTAACTCGGGTTATAGCTATAATGTAAGAAAGATAGCATGTTTATATAATAATAATATAAGTTTAAACAAAACTTTTAAAATTCAGAATAAATCAGCTTTTGCCGAATCTTTGTTTTACTGAAATGTACATTTATTAGCAAGTAAAATTTAATCTTTACAGCAGCTTACTAGTTGAATATTTTGTGTGCTTATTATACATTTTACTGAAGTGATCATTTCATTGTAACTTATAATAAATAAACAATTATTCTTTAAATATTAAGAATTGTTATTCACAGCTTATTTATTTTGCTGTTAATCGTTACTATTTTGAAGAAAATTATTTGAATCTTTATGCATCCACAATAGGCATAACTTAGAATTTATCCGTCTTAACTTTTGGCAGGTGATAATATCTGTAATCTCATCGTTTCAGGATAACTTGATATAATAACAATCATGATGACA
>JAHZMV010003527.1:0-18980 GCA_027743765.1 Coecobrya sp. COE2
TTAACCATTCATTAATTATTACACAAATCTGTTTTAAATGTTTTGATTAAAAATGCAAATTGGGGAAAACCAACCAAATTTTTTGTCAACAGGAAAACAACAGAAATTTTTTATAGAGCAAAAAATACACAGATAATTATTACAACAGTTTAAACTAATTACATCACCAATTAATTATTATTTTTATGTAACAGGCAAAAAACATTTTTCTGTAAATCCGTACCACACTCAACTATAATTATTATTTTTTGCATACAATCTTGTTCTGTAATTAATAACATTAATAATCATCATGTTTTCATTAATAATTATACTCGAGGAGAGTTATCATGTTTTTTTAAGTTAAGTTTTGACAATTAATAATTAACAGTCCCAAAATCTCTAGAATATATAATTATTATTTTTTATAAATTCTAACAACAATTATTTTTACTACCTCTCTAAAAAATAATGATAATGAATAATAATAATAAAGATAATTGCTTAATTAACAAAATGCTAAATATAGAGGTATATAAACTACCAACCTATTTAAAAACTATCAACCTCTATATATATATTTTTACTACTTTTTTCTACTAACCTACAATTAATTAAATAATTAATTGTTTCTTATATCATCAGCAGCAGCAGACAAAGGAGAGATTTTAAGGAGATAATTAAGTGAAGATATTTTTAATTATTTGACAAATAATTAAACAAAAAATTGGTAAAACTGCTGCTGTTGTACAAATTTTAAATGCCTTTTTTTCCCAAAAGAGTCACTTCTCTGCGTTTTAAGTACAATCGTTATTATAAATCTTGATTAATTATTTTTAGAGGCACGTATTGAATCATTAAGAACAATTAATAAAGTTAACTGTCTTTCCAAAAACAGAAGAAAAATTAATCTTTGACACTTTTTCAAACAGGAAAATTAGTTAATTATTTTTACGACTCCCATTTCCAAAAAAAAAAATCCATTTAAAAACTGTACAACAGCTACAGATTTTAATTATCAATTAAAAACCCTAATCACCACACCAATTAAAATCTGCTAGTCTGCTTGCTTGTGTTTATGCTTGTAGTAAATAACTCAACATTATTTAAATATTTAAGCATGCTAACTACCTATATAAATCTGTACTAATTATTATAATAATTATAACAAGAAAAGTTATTTTAATTAACTACCTAACTTGTTTTGTTTTTTGGCAGAGTTTTTTTAATGCATAGAGTAAATTGTATAGTCATGTGCCGAGAGCCGAATAAAAATTTAACTATTCCTCCATTTAACTTTTTAAATACCTGTCTGTAGTTTTTTAATAATAGTAATATTTTTTGTGGCTTTTGCGTCTTTCTTTTCTACCTCTCCTCTCACGGGAAATAAAAATTTCTTCCCGTCTCACCTTCCCAAGTTTTTCAGTTAAAAAAATTTCCTCTTCTTTCTAATTAATTATTACAAATACTAAAACTGTTTGCATATTATAATTAACTAATTTTTTTACCTCTCTTCTATCCTACCTAACTATTTTAACGATGACGACGAACGACGTTACAACGACCGAATAATCTAAAAATCTATCATGTTTTTTTGTCGATAAGCCTATCAAATCGATTATCGATACGTGTGTGTTGTTTGGTGTGTAGTGAAATTTTTTCGTAAAATGGGAAGCACGACATATATTTTACCTTTCTCTCTTTCTGTAATACACTAATTATAATTAATTATTTTTTATAATTATAATAGTTTTTTTCTTTCTCCGTTACAACAAATACAAACAANTTTTTCGTAAAATGGGAAGCACGACATATATTTTACCTTTCTCTCTTTCTGTAATACACTAATTATAATTAATTATTTTTTATAATTATAATAGTTTTTTTCTTTCTCCGTTACAACAAATACAAACAACTATTTTTTTCCTCTCTCTCTCTTTTTGTGTAAATCTCACTGATGTGTCCGCAAAAAAAGGATATTTTTTATAATAATTCGTCGATATATTATCTTCCCTATCAAAAAAGGTCCTGCTGCTTATCTGAACATTGTTTTTGCTAAGAGGACTCTTTTTTTCTCTGCTCTGCTGACCTTCTCCAAATTTCTCTGTGATTATTTTTAAATTACTAATTGTATAGTTAAATTGTAAGTTGTAATATAATTATAATAATAACAAGAGATGAAGAAGAATGAGGCAACAATTTTTTTCTTTTTTTTTCTTCTTGTGGTCTGATGACTTGTTGATAACCGCTGCTGATGTTTGTTGATAAGTAAACCCAACAGAGAGAAAAAAAATGAAAATTGATAAGCCTCAAAAAACACACTCTTTCTTTTCTCTCTCTCTCTTATAAACTATTTTAGACGAGTCTTTGTAGAGAAAAAAAAATCTGGATAGAGATTTTTTCTTCTTTTTTTGTTGATTTACTTTTTATTTCACTGATGCACACTTGTCTACTTTGGGGAACGGCTAGGTTTGGGTATTCTTCTGCCACCTCCACCTCCACCACCGCCACCTTCGCCAGATCCTACTGAGCCATCCGAGTGGTCGGACATCATGCGATTTCTGAATCCTCGATTTCTAAATCCACCTCGATCCCCACCGCTACCCCTTTGGTTCTCTGAAGGAGATTAAAATTAAATTGAGATTTAAAATTTTAATTGGTTTAGTAGTTAAATTAAGTTGCTCTATAATAATTAGTTTTTACTTGGTGGTGGACGACCATCTTTGGTATCTTTAGCATTGGACCTCTTCTTGTCGTCCGCCAGAGAGGAGGATGATGAGCTAGGCAAGCTTGTAGCACCACCACCACCACCACCTCCGGTGGAACTACTTCCGCCACCTGGGCTACTAACGGCTATACTGGATGAGGAGCTTGGGGTGGTAGTGGATGTAGCAGTGGAGGCGTTTGATCCTGAGGAGCTTGCCTCCTTTCTCTGCTGAGCCACCTGAGCGTAGCTAAGTCGCATGGGACCTTCATCGTTCATTGAGCAATCGTCTCCTCCCTTCTTCCCGTCCCCTTGGCCGCTTTCTTTTCTGTCCTTTTCTGAATCAGTTCTCGTCACCTGCAAAAATATTAATTAAAATTAATTACTAAAATTCTAGACAGACAAGTGGTCAAGCAGTGATAAATGGTGACCCTCTTTTACCTCTTTAGACGTTTGGTCAGCAGAGATGGTTGGAAAAGGCTTAGAGTTTGGAGTTGGCACAGATTTTCCTGCTGTTGTGGTCGTCGAGAAGCCCGGGGAAGGAAAGGCTTCCTTGTCCAGATTGCTTGTTGTGGAGGTGGTTGTTGTTGTTGAGGTGGCAGAGGTGTTGATCATAACTCCTCCACCGTTAGCACGTGAATTGTTATTGTCGTTAATAGTTGATTTGGCCACATAAGCATTATTAGCACCACGTCCCATCAGAGAAGAAGAGCCTCCTGACGCCCCACCCCCACCACTACTTCCCCCCACCAACGACGAGGGTGTTTGGGAAGAGCAGGATTTGGCAGTCACAGGAGAAGTGACACTGCGTCCGCCACCACCACCACTGGAGGAGGAATAAGGCACCTCAGGTCCCACCGATGAGGAGATTTGCAAAGCAGGCACGGCCCGTTTACTAGAAATTGGCGATTTTGTCGAGCTCGTCGCGGTCGTAGTACTTTGCGAGGCGACTGACTTTTGACGAACTCCCCCACCACCACCACCACCATTCTGACTATAAGAGGAGGAGGAAGAAGGAGCAGCAGTAGATGATGTTCCACCACCTCCCCCTCCCATTTTTACTCCTCCATCCCCCCGTGACTGGTCCCCGTTCAGTAGAGCTTCATCAGTTCGCGTGGATTTATCAGCGGTTTCCTTACTTCTAGCGCCACTCAAAACACTACTCCTAAAAATAACAAATAAAATCATAAACATTAACTACCTATTTAACTAACCCAACTAATTTTAACTAGTTTAATATTTAACTACAATACTTACTTGTAATGCGATGAACGAATATCATGAGTATCGTCGGCACTGCCGACCCCCACCTCCCGAAACTCCTTTTTCCCCGCACCCCCACTTTGGACAGAAGTTTGACTAGATGCATCTCGCTCGCCCTGCTTTTTCACCACCACCTGCGCAGCCGTTACCACCTCACCACTTTCCACAACCGGTGGGGATGCTGCTGACACTTCTCGAACATCACTACCGGAACACCTCCTTGAATGATTTTCATCCGCTAAAGCAGCACTTACGATTATTTCAGTCGATACACTTGTCGTCGATTTGGAGGTGTTTTCCTCCTTAATTTCCCCAACGGATTGATTTGTTGACGCCGTCGTCGCCGCCGCCGCCGCTGTAACTGTCGCCGTCGTTTTCAAATTCTTAACCCCTTTCACCACATCCGATAGCCTGCCCTCGAAAACGCCAGTGTCTCCATTTTTCCCAAATGACTGCCCTGAGCCCGGCAGCGGAGGAAAGGCGCTGCCTTCCAGATCAAAATTAATTTTTCCCGAAGACTGTTGCTGTGTCTGTTGAGGCGTTTGCTGCTGTTGTTGTTGAGGCGTCTGTTGATTATGATGATGGTGAGGATGATGATGATGTGGATGATGGCCACCACCTCCATGGCTATGACCATGACCACCACCCCCACCCCCTCCACTACTACTACCACCACCACCGTCTCCTCCCCTGTCTTGATGATGATGATGGTGGGATTGTGGAGGTTGAGATACCGGGATATTATTATTGTTGGCGTTTGGAGGTCCTCCTCCACCTCCTCGACTACTGGACGGAACTTTTGATGATGACGCTGATAACAATGAGGATGACGACAGGGATACGGATGATGGACTAGCGCTGCTTGTAGGACCATCGTAATTTCCTCCCATCACAACATCTTCCTCTCCTCTTCTTCCTCCCCCACCACCACCACCTCCCCCAGGGGGACCTTTTCTGCTACTCAAACTTAAACTAGATCTTGGCCTTGAATCTCCACCGAGATTGCCACCTCCTCCTCCACGATATGGACGCATATGGTAGGAATCAAGACTGGCGTGGGATGAGTTTGAAGAGGCCAGGGGAGGATTGTAATGTCGGCCATTTTGAGATATGGCGCTAGTGTTTCCTCCACCTTGTACCGATGATGATGATGAGTGGGCTAAGTGACCTGCTGCTTGACTATGATTGTGACTCGTTGGTGGAGGTGGCTGTTGTTGTTGTTGTTGAGGTGGAGCACCAACACTGCTGACCAACGGTAACGAGGAGGGAGGATTTTGGATAATGTTGAGAAGTGGGGGAGAATGCGGACTTCTACCTCCAACACCACCACCACCGCTGTTTATGTTGGGATTCTTCCGGTTCGGATTTCCGTAAGAAACTGAAGAAGATTGATGAGCTGAAGCGGTTGATGAAGAAATGGAGGAGGAGACAGGATTTGAACCGCCAGAGCTACCACCGCCACCGGAGGTTCCAACAACCCCGTTGATACCCTGGTTATCACTGGAAGAGGGAGGCGGTCTGCGAGGACGCACTTGACTGAAAAGTTAAAAAAAAAGACAGTTAAGTAAATGAACTAAAGTAATGGTAATTAAAGTAGCATAAATAATTTTTAGTTAAATGCTTACTTTGGATTCCTAGGTCGGGGGTTCATAGGCAAGCTTTTAGGATAGTTTGAACTCGGTTGGTGTTGAGGAGCGAGTCCATTCATGGGATACATTTGACTAATTTGTTCAGGCCCCATTCCAAAAAAGCCGGGCCAGTGCCCGTAATTGTAATTTGGCGCCATTGGGAACACGGACGGCACCTGTAAAATCATAAAGATAAGATGATTAAAACTTCTGTTCAAGTAGCGAGAAAATAAGTATGGATGGGGATGATGATAAGGCAAAAAAAGGCAACTTACGGTTTGACCATGCGCGGCATACATCGGCGTCTGAGGAACTGCAGCAGACGGGCCGGACTGATTACCTGGAACGAACGCTGGTGGTAAATATGGACCCATCACTTGGGCTGGTTGATGATATCCGTTCTTCAAATGGACGCCAGCACCTTGTGCAAGAAGTGTGGTGGGCCGTGACTTGATTCTTGCCATGATTGGTTGGCCCTGCGAAAAAAACAAACACATCAAATTATTAGCCATCACTCACGACCATAGTCGATTTTTATCTTGTCAACGGTTGATACGGTTAAAGTTAAAATAAGGTACCTTGAACTCCCTCACATCCTCCCTGAGGTATCGATGTGCGCGCTGTGCGTCTTCATCCGAGTCAAAGCTAACGTACCATGAATCATTGAATGCAAACTCACAGCTGTTGCATTTCGGACAATTTTCACTGTCGAATAAGGCCTACACACAGAGCAAAATACCAATTAACTAACTGTCTTTAAAAAAATCAACTTAATTAACATTCTTTATTCCACCACCCACCTTAATTTCATCCACCGGGGTGTGCTCGGGAATCCCCCGGAGAATCACCACCGTCCTGTGAGACACTGGTCGTACCCGTTTCCCATCCGAATGGACTTGCACGTTTTTCGAGTCTGTACACAACAACAAATTAAAACAAAATTAGTTAATGCTGCACTACCACTACTACAATTTAATTAAGTTTTGTTTTAACTAACTTACCCCTCAACACTTCAGTAACGAGATCTATATCTCCAGTGAGCTTCTTGACCATATTGAAGTTGGCAAGTGTGGATATATAAACATAATGATCAGAGTCCATTTGTGAGACTAGGAACTTGTCATTTGCCAAATTTTCCCTGTACAAAATTAAATTACATATTAAAATAATTAAAATAGTTTAGTTTGGTTAGTACGGTTTATTTTTTTTAAAAAATGAGTGGGTTGTGGTGGCTTACGGAGAAAAGTAATACTCCAGCTGCTGGAGAAGCAAGCGTTTCAGCTCCTCTTTCGGAATATCCGAAGAGGGATTTGCCCCGGTTCCAGGGTCATTGCGCCTGGAATTTTCGGCAAAGTCAATTTCGTTTGTTTCGCTCGGTTTCATCTGTTCTCGCGTTCCATCTTTCAGTCCATTCATAAGCCTACACACAGATATTTAAAAAATATACAGTTAATACCTTACTCTACGAAAAAAATTAAACTAGGGTAAAATAATAATAGTTAATAATTAAAATAGTTTACCGATTTTCCGTGAAATGTGTTCCAGCACCAGCAGCAGTGGTGGACTGATGGACCATTGCTGGTAATGATTCCTCCCCAGAAAATACTGCAGTCGTTGATCCAACCTCCCCATTCATGTACACACGACCTGCAAGCCAAAATAAAAACATTTTATACAATTAGTAAAGCATATTTAAAGATAATTAAAAAACACACAATTAAAAAATAGACACTTAAGATGCACCCGCGATTCGGCTTAGGTATTTCAACTTCAAAACACACACGGTAACCTTTTTTAATCTTTTTTGCTGCCGATGACACTAAAGTTACCTTTCTCCCACCGCATTTCCATTTACCGAGCTACTTCAGTAACAAATTCCATCAATTAACTTTAACCGGGCGTTTTATTATTATTTTATCTACCTCCACCCACCTTCCAACAAAAATTCTACACCATTCCTCCCCTTCTCACCTCCAGAAACAGAGCAAACAGGTAGAAGATAATAATTAATGTGCCTACCTGTTGTACTTAATTACCAACTTGCAATACAAACCACTGTTGTTGTTTGACTCCTCCCAAAAACCCAGTTTATCAACAGCTTACACACACAACCAACAAGTTATTAAATTATTTATAAATCCTATCTCGACGACATATGACAAGACAAAAAATTATTACACGAGTTTAATTAAAACAGAAAGGAAAAGTATTTGCCTGCCTATCCTCCTCCTCTTCTTCCTTTTTTCAAGGATACTACTACCAACCCAGTTAAATTTAATTTAACCTCCTATTCATTTTTCCCTGTTTTTATCTCAAAAGCCATTAGTCATCCTTCCTCTCTTAAATTACGTCATCTTTAAACCAGCTGTACTTACTAACACTACCATCTCACCACCTTTTACAAAAAATAATTAAACTTGAGCCAACAGACAGGTCATTAGCGCTAATGACCACACATCAATAAAACCAATCAATACTACTACCTCAACCCCACACTAATTGTAATAAAAATTTAGGTAACTTATTTAAACCCCCTTCAAATCAAAAAGCCGCACCCCCAAACCCCTTCCCTCCCTCACAATCATCCCCACCCCCCATTTAAAATTAAAATACATCAATTAAAATAACCATATTTAATTTACCATTATAATTGATTACACCTCATCATCATTGTCCATAATCTTCTTTATCTTCTCTAATTAAACTTTTTCACCACCTCCACGCACTGGAATGTTTTTTTCTCCCTCCAAAAAATTAACTACTCCACTCCCTCCAAACCAATTAACTATTTTTCTTCCTCCCCTCCTTATTTAACTTTTAACCACCTCCAAAAAAACAATTAACTTTTTTTCCCAATAAATTACTCACTCCACCACACTGAGAAAAAAAACAGATGATTTTATTTTAAACCAGCTTCACCTCCACAACAACCACCACCACTGTTAAAGTTAATTATTTTTTAACTGTTGAGGAAAAAATAACTCCACACGGGCTACCCAAGAAAATAAAAAGTATAATAATATATTTTGGTGAAGAGATATATATTTTTTAACTTCCTGATCATCAGAATAAGGTAATCTGAGGGATATCCCTTTTTAAAAGAAGAAGATGTAGAGAGAGATCATCTTCATCATCGTCACCACTTTATGAAGATTTCTTTTTTTTTCTTTACGCGACCACCACATCTCAAAATGCTACTTTGGGGCCGTTCATACAACATGTCACCCATAAAATTAAAATAAATTAGAAATGCATTTCTATGTGCATTTAATATTAAGAGTGTATTTTGGATGGAAATGGAGAGGGGGTGGGAGGTGGGTGGTATAGGACGGGACTAGTGAACAGCCCCAATTTATTTGGTGTATATAGTTGAGTGTGGGTAGGATATATACTTGTGTGCTATTTATACCATTCATTCAACAAATTGTATGTACCCTGCCATGTTAAAAGGGAGAGAGAAGAGAGCAAGTGTAGTACTGAGAAAGAAGAAAGTAGGATGGGGCCGTTCATAAAAATGGGTGGGTGTGTGGTTTTCATAAGAGATGGGAATTATATTTTTTAAATGGAGATTAATATTAAATGTTTTGGAATAGAGAGAGAAATGGGTGGGTGGGTGGTGGTTTGGTTTTTTGGAGACATTTGGTATGAACGTTCCCTTAACACTATAATACACTGTTTTGTTGTAGAAGAAGAGATGGATGGGTAAAAGGCAGACGACAGAAAAAAAAAGTAGAGAGTAGAGTGTGGTGTATTCAGTGTTGGAATTGATGCCTGATAAACTTGATCATTGTACGCTCATAATAATAATAACATGCATATAATATAAGCACTCTAGAGTGCTACTACACTAATGTGTAGTTAGTAGAGAGAGGAAGGTAGACAGAGAGAGAAAGGAAAAAAAATAATGTGTATAAAAAAAATTATGAGAGTGACACGTTTGTCTGTCCGTCCGTCCGTCTCACAGACAAAATATTTTTTAAATAATTTTTTCACACTAAAAATTCTTAATTCATTAAAAAAAGGATTTTTAACGTTAAGATTTTAAAATTTATCATTTAATTATTTTACCTGAATTTTTACTTAAAATGAATCAAGGTTATTATAAACAAGGTTAGGTTAGGTTATGATAATTTTTTAAAAATCACTGGATTTCGACTAACTAAAATCATTATCTCAAGTTAAAGAATTATCTACTATTTTCAGCTATGTTTAATCTAACCGCTTGTAAATATCCTCCCTAAAAATTCATTAATAATATTATTGGATTCTCGCTCGCTCACAAGAGAGATGATCATCATCATCACAACAATAACAATGTATTATATTTTTAGGGCTCCCAAAAGATTTACTAGCAGAGAATAAGAGATTTTTTTTGCCGTGTGTATACTTTCCTTCTACAAAAAAATCCAATCTATCTACTTACTTTTTTACCAATCTATTACACACATATTTATTTTATCCTCCTTCTTCTTCTCTTTCTACTTATATTCACTCTAGCTATATGTCGCTGTCTGTCTAGTCTAGCCAGCAGCGAGTTTTTCTTTCCCAACACTTTTTTTTACCACCTTCTTACTTATTATTACATTCTTCTTGGCTTTTTGTGGAGGAAAAGGCATGGCAAATGGCAATATGGCATGCATGACTCTATAAACTCGGCTTCATTTACAACAGATTTTTTAAATATAAGAGGTACAGACAGACACCAGCCGAGAGCTCTTTTCTCGAGGACCAAAAAAAATTCTTAGCCCTTTTTTCTTAATTATTCTGTCTGGCAGGTTGAAACGGTAGAAAAAAAACCATATGAAAATTTTTAGCTGGATATCCCCAAAAATACATATATGCAATGGCTTTGATTTGTACAGGTGTGCAGAAAATGTAATTAACTTGAGGTGATTCACGTGATATGCGTGATCTGAGCTTTTGTGGGGATTTTTTTTCTTTGCGTCATAAACGTCAACTATTTTAGCTTAAATAAAATAGAGTAAAACTATAATGTATTTTTAGAGAGAAATCATACACACGCAAAACGCACGCGTGTATGGATATGTAGTTGCACAATAATATTTTTTTATCTAAATTGTTTATCATAATATTTTGTTGCGTGACATCAATTATGTAAATTACTTTTGGTTAGACAATCATAATAATAAAAATATGCTTTCATTTTGCGGGGGCGGACTTATAAATAAAAAAAGGTACAATTTCGTAACAAGCTTATATACCGAACCCTGCCCAGCTATTTGATTTTAAACAACACTTGTTCATATATGCTTGGTTGACCTATTGACCTGTCAACCTTTTTTTTCCTTCCGCCCCTTTTCTACATCCATTACGGTTTTACTTTGAATTTAATTTCTATTTAACTTTTAACATTTTTTCATTCATTCATCCGAAAGGAAAGCAGTTCAATAAATTCATTATAATTTTCTATTGTTCTCTTTTTTTTTTGGAGAAGAG
Organism: Coecobrya sp. COE2; assembly: GCA_027743765.1. NCBI lineage: Eukaryota > Metazoa > Arthropoda > Collembola > Entomobryomorpha > Entomobryidae > Coecobrya > Coecobrya sp. COE2. Next base: position 11,032 of record JAHZMV010003527.1, read on the forward strand.
AATGACCTATTAAATTAATTACTTATAAAACTACCTAAATGAATGAAAATTCCTTTCCACTGATATAAACTTTTATCGGAATTCGGCTGTTACGTCAATAAGCGGCATTTTTTTATACTTCTTTAATTATCTTTTACGATGCGAGACCTATCAATTATTTCCAGAGCTTTAACCTAGTTTTAATTGCTTTGTCTCTATATCCCGCACCCATAAACCAATTGACACTCTGAATGATAAACATGTCAATGCACCATGCTCACAAAAATGCATTCAAATGATAAGCCCACAAGATAAGCCCATGAAAGCAGCCGGAAGAAAAATGCCGGCTACGCCTCCAAAATGCTTCCCGAGCCCTTCCACATAGCTTATCTTTAAAAATAATTATGATGATTAATTAAGTTTTTTTACCAACCGTGCATAGAATTAACTGCCGTCCTCACTCGAAAGGTTCCATCATGTCCGTTCACCATTTAGCCTAACTTTAAACTAAACACCACACACGTTTGATAACCAATACTGGAAGAAAGATAACCTTTTTTTTAACCCATCCAACTTGAAACTCCATTCATCTAAACAACACTCTACTAAACAGGTAGCTTATCATCGATCGATAAGACATAAAAAAACACAACAACGACAAGGATGATGCAGGTGTTATAAATAATTTATATAGCTTTTCTAAAAATAAACACAAAAAAATAACAACTTTTTTCCCTCCCACTCACTCAACCCCTCCAAATAATAACAGAGCTGCTGTTAAACTTCTTGTTCCCCTCCAAAAGAAAATTAAATCCATCCAGTCCTCTCAACAGCTGGCCGGTTCTGGAGGATATAAAAATAACCTCCCTCCCACGCAAAAACCCTCCACTTTTTATTTTATGGAGGTTATGGAGGAAACTCTCACCAAAACAAAAAACAAGTCGGTCGACGACTCAAAAACACAGACCTGTCCCTCCCTCCAACAATTAAATAATTAAACTTTTAACTAAACACACCCAAACCACCTACCTAATTATTTTTTATAACCGTCAATTAAATTTATTACAGCGCGGCCCAAGATTAAACTTAATTGCGATTAACATTTAATGAGAGATGGTGGTGGTTAATAAACCATTAAATTATAATTGCATAGTTAAAATTTAACGAGAGTCAATTTTTTGCTTGGCAGTATGTATACTTTAATTAAATTAGTTAATGAACAGGTACAAAAAATAATAATTAAAATGATAATTAAGTTTCTTGCTGGTTTAATTAATTGTGGACGTGTGTGTGTGCTCGTCGTCGTCGTAGCTCGGCACTCTCAACCCAACTGTTTGTCTGTTTACGTTGTCGTGTCGTGCAGCTTTTCTGAGTGGCCGGGCCCCCACAGCCGAAAAATGGGTTGCCCCAAGCTTACCCGAAAACCTTAAATATAATTAATTATTTTAATTTAATTTAATTGCTTACCTTGTTGTAATGAGGCTGCTATACTGGTGGCGTTTGAGTTAGTAACTGCAACTACACTAGTACTGCTACTATTATTAGATTTTTGAAAGAAACTTGGAAAGTTTGCCCCAACACCCTTTTGCCCCCCACCCCCGCCGCTGACAACAACGGCGTTAATAATACTGTTACTTTTATGAGATAAGTAGGTATTGTTAACCGTGTTGGAGATAAGGCTAGAACTAGACACTCCCCCACCACCCCGATTTGTAATGAGGGGGGATGAGGTGGAAACTTGTTGATGGGGTGGTGGTTGTGGGGTGGAATGATGATGGGGATGATAGGTTGTGGGGTGAGGGGGATGATGATGATGGTGGTGATGATGGGGGTGGGGGTGGTGATGGGGATGATGATATTGTTGACGGGGTTGATTGTATGGAGGTGGTAGTTGAGGTGGTTGTTGTTGTTGAGGTGGAGGAGGGGCATTATGGGGATGATGGGGATTATGATGATGATGGGGGGTAGGGGGATGATGATGTAAGTGGGAGTGATGGGGATGATGGGAAAGGGGCAGATGTTGTGGTGCTGCTGCCGAAGGGGCAGATGTTACCGTTGTTCCCTGCAGTTTACCTCCCGGCTTTTTTCCTCCTCCTGTGGGGGGTAACAAGGGTAAAAGGGCGGTTGTGGAGGGAGAAGAGTTATTATTTGTAGAACTACCACCCCCTCCACCCCCACTAGGTGAAGGGGTGGTATCACCCCCTGCCCCTCCAATAACGTGCGGCGTTACAGTAATCGTATTTGGAGTAACCTTCTGAATTATATAACAACGCGGACTGTACGACGTACAAATGTAAGTACCGTTAACGTCCAAACATGCATTCAGCGTGTCCGTTATTAACGGTGGCGGTTGTTGTTGAGCTGCTTGTTGCTGCTGCTGCTGGGCTACCACAACGCTACTGCTCGTTCCTCCAGGCGCTGGAGTTGCTGCTGTTGCAGCAGCAGAGTTTCCTCCAAAATTATTCCTTCCATTAGCACCTCCAACCGTATCACTTCCCCCTCCTCCTCCTCCCCCTCCACTACAATTAACTAAATTATTATTGCTCGTTAGCAGTTGGGCCACACGTCCTGGGTTTCGTTGGGGCATTGGAACTCACTCTCAACAACGCGACCTTCACGAAACTATCATCAATTTTTATTGACCTGTGCAGCTCCTGCAGCCGACCACAAGGGGCACTCTGACACATTTGCAAAATAACTTTATTTTCCACGGTGGCATCTTTTCTCCGTGTCACCACCTTTCTACCTGTTGACTCTCAAGAGAGAAAGTTAATGCTTTCTCCACTTTCTCCAGTTAACTAACTGTCATTATATTTTAACAGCCACTCCAACAGATGTGGTGAGTGTAGCGCTGAGGAACTCTCTAAGCTTTCTCCACCAATGCTCTATGCGTTTGAATGACAAATGGAGTGGAGGGTATGGAGGGTATGGAGGTGATGATGATGATGATGATATTATTATTTCTCCAGCTGCAGCTGTGGTGTCTACCAAAAAGAGTCCGACAAAATCCACTCAACACTTTCATGTAACATGGATGTTATGTATAGATGGAGTGTATATTTATGGAGGAGTTCCGTTAAAAAAGAGTAGCCGTTGCACGATTACGTAAAAAAATGGAGTTGTAATTGAGAACGAGGAGAAATGTCAATTGATGTCATGTGGCGATAGAAGATGATGGTGTGGGTGGATACATGATGATGATGTGTAGAGGAATTTTAATGATAATGGAATATTGGATGGCTGGAGAAAATAGACAGAGAAAAAGTTAATTAACTAATTAAGGTCAATGTAACTATTTGTCTGTGAATATACAAAAATTGTTTTAAATGGGTTATTAAAAAAAAGAGAAAGTATTTATTTGGGAGAAAGCAGACACGTTACATAATAAAAATTATTCTAATTTTTTAATACTAATCAAACTTTCACCAGTGCTTTCACCCAATTTTCTATATAAATGGTTATAAACTTTCACTGTGGTTGGTTACATAAACATCACATTAGTTTATTGCTTTCTCCAAATCAATCATTTTTAATCTGTACTTTTCTCTCTCTATTTTCACTATTTTCACCCATCTAATAAAAATAATCCACACATTTTTTCCAATTTACTGTCCACTTTCACCAGAAATTTATTATAACGTCCCTACTTTCTCCATTCATATCCCAGAAAAATCAACAATCTGTTGCGGAAATCACGTTTTCTCCCAGAAGGCTACTTTCACTCACTTTCTCTCTCTGACCACTCATCCATTTACCTTGTTTTTCTCACCTCTTTATTTACTTTCACCATTTAGTCAAAAGCCCTTAAACCAAAAACTTTCACTTTTCTCTCTTGACCATCACTTTTAACATCCAATTAAATTATATTGACATTTTCTCCAAACAAAATTTACTTTCTCCAAAAATGCATTTAACATTATTACGTCCATATCAACTTTCTCTGTTGCTTTCTCCAAAAATGCATTTAACATTATTACGTCCATATCAACTTTCTCTGTTGCTTTCTCCAAAAAATTTATCATTCCTCTTATGCTAATTATTCTCTATTACTTTTTTTTGTGTATATATATTTTTATTTTCACCACCTTTCACTTGAAAAATATTATTATTATTATTTCTACTTTCCCTGGGAAAAGTGGCAGAGTGCTCTTCTGCTCCAAGTTGCAACCAACTGGCACGCAAACAATTCTCCAACAGCTTTCTCTCTAAAAAATAAACTACCTATCTACCCGAGAGAAAATTTTCATTCTGTAAACCATTTTCTGTGAATAACAACACAACAGACTGTACTATATTATAGTACTACTACGTATTTTACTTCACACAACCTGTATGCATGTGTGTCCCTTACGACTTTCTCTAATCCAAAAATAATAGGTGGGGGCCGTCCATAAAGTACGTCACGCAAAAATATATACACCCCTTTCCACCCCAAAATGAAATTTTTGGGGCACTTTGAGATTTTTGGAAACAATTTGTTTTTGAAACCTTTGGCATGATTTTTTGGGGGTCGTGGGGTGTGGACAGCCCCAACTTTCTTTTTTTAGCTTTTTGGAAAATCTCTGCTGCTGGACCGATAGAAGCTGTGTATGGAGTCTGGTTGGTTGGTTTTTTTGTGTGGCTTTCTCTCTATCTCTGGTTTCAGGTTTCATAATATGAGAGTATGGAGAAAGCTGGGAGTTTACTTTCTCAAACAGAAGCAGTTTCATTTTTTCACACCATCCAACATATTACAAGAGAAAAACATGTGTGGTGGTTTGGTGGAAAGAATGTAATGTGATGTGTTACTAGGAACAAAAAAACCTCTAGCTATTCCGGAAATATAATAATTATAATGCAATGTACTGTTTTAGGAGAAAGCAGCAGACAAATTTTCTGGCGAAGAGAAAAAAATAGCTGTAATTTTAGGATAGATAGCTTTTCGATGAAAATGGAGAAAGCAATTTGGTAAATTACTTTAATTACCAGGAAGCAAAAATTAAAATTAGAAACAGATTTAGTAAAGTAGCGATAATATAAAGTTTATTTTATGGGGCATTTTAAGACGAATTATCATTTTGCCCCAGAAATGAGAAAGATTTCCTTTAATTTTTCGTTAGTTTCAGAGTTTTCAGAAATTAGACAGATGGACAGACAGACAAGCTTGCCAAAAGCGTAGAGCTGTAAAATTATTTTTTTATCCAGTTTTTACGTAACAAGCAATTTAAAAACAGGATTCGGGATTCCACCACCCACCACCATCCCAAAAAAAACACGACGACATTTTCTAAGCATAGGTGGTGGTGGCGGTTAGTGATGTAACGCGTTACGCGTCCCTCATGAATAATACAGAGCGATTTTTACTCAAACCGCAACAAACGAACCATATATCATCTAACCTATTTAAACAGAAGACCTTCCAACAATGAAACCATTTTCCCGGAAATATCCCCAGGGAATATTTTCCATGCCAGCTCTTGATTGAATTTTGCATTTCCAACAACAACACATTCATATTCAATGTCTATCTATCCATATCCCTCCCACCCTCCATTTATCCTCCACACAAAAAAAACTCCTCCAACAAAACAGCTTAAATTGCATTGCATCATCATCATTACATAAAAACAACGCAAATAAGTCAACTTGGAAATCTCTTATTGCAATATGGATTTTTTCCCTCCCACCTCCAAACATGCATCATCCACCCCCTCCAAAAAATATATATAAAACAGAAGGAGTAATCAGAATCACGACTCGATGCGATGATCACAAAAAATATTATTATTCCATATTACGAAAAAAAATCTGTTATGCGTTGTTAGCCACTCTTGATGATGGAGGGATATTATTGGAGTGAGCTTCTCTCTGCTGGAGTAAAAGTGATGGAGGTGACGATGATGATGGTGGGTAACAAGTAAAACGACTCCTCCATAAAAAAAACAGCCAGAGAGAAAAAAGTTGCGAGTTGTTGCTGCTGTTGTAGTAGTCTGGTTAAAAGAGTCTCTTGTGTAACGGTAACCCGTTTCCTCCAAAATATATAAATGCGATGCACACAGCAGCAGCTCTATGCATGTCTCTGGATCGTTTGTCGTCACCTCCAAAAAAGTGTTATGAGCTCCCCTCCAAAAAAAGTGTGTCGTTGGCCGTTGTAATTTTATTTTGACAAAATCAGTCCATATGGAGGAAAATAAAAATTGGTGTCTGGAGAGAGACAGACGAGGTTACAATGGAGGAGTTTTTTTTTGGAGGAAACATAAAAAAAACGATACAGCTTTTTTATATGCACTTTTAAATGAACAGTTAACTTTTTTACATTGGGGATTTTTTTTAAATCTTAATTTTAATGATGCGTCCTCAATTTCCAATAATAATTCATACATCTTGTTTTAATTAATCCAATTCAAACGACAAACACAGACAGATCTTGTTCGTTAAAAACGCTTATTATTTCTCACTTTAAAAAAAATTGTCGAATTGCTTACCATAATTATTATTTAATTTACTTACTTTAACTTAGCTAAGTGGTACAACATATCTTTTTTTTATAATTGTCTTCCTTATTTAAATTATATTTATTATTAATATAAAGACGTGTGTGTGTTGTGTGTATTTAACATAACAATAATTAATTATATAATTATAATATTATGGAATCTTTTCCTTAATTATAACCGCGCAGAGATAGAAGAGCCATTTAAAAAGGTAAAAATTAGAGGGAAAAAAATATTTTCTTTTTTAATAAACCGACAATTTTGTAAATAATTTTTTCTTGTTAGCCAGACAAATGATTACTACAAATCGAATTGATACAATAATTAATAGTGATAATAGTTAAGTAAAAATAATCATTAAAATTGACAAAAAAAATGTGACTGGTGAGGGCAGAAGAGACGAACAAGATTTTTTATAAATTCATGGCAGCAGCAAAAATTAAAACGGTGATGATGGTGATGTTGGTTGATAAACGACGATAATTTGTGTGGTGTGCAGAGCAGATAATAATTTTTCTTTTAGCGATGATGGACATAAAAAGGATGATGTTAATAATAATTATATCTGAATTATTTAGAATAATTACATAATTAAAATCCGTGAACTTTCAGCTGCTGGGGTTTCGCAAGCCCGGTTTTGGTCAGCCACTGACAAATGTTTTCACGCTGATCACCTTGAAGCTGCAGGACCTCACCGTATTCGGGGTGCTCCACCACGGTTCCGTTACAGGCAAACTCCTACAAAAAAAACCACACCAAAAATCATAATTAGTAATTAAAAACACACCCACAAATTACATCAAACAGATTACAAATTATAAAATTACGTAATTAATACCACAATTAATTAATTTTCCCATTTTAATTGATAACCACCACCCTCCCAAAAAAAACATCTGATTCTCAGCAGCAGCGCCCTCCCAACCAATCTTAAACTTCTTCCCATTTAAAAAAAATAAATTAAACCAAACCAACCACAATTAAACGCTTATCTTTAACTAAGGTTATCTTTTAATTATTCAGGTGCTTACCAAATGTCTTTAAATTTTCGATATTGGACATGATCTTCTTTTTCTTATCCTCTCGAACGTCGAAGTAAAAGGAAGTGAGAGATTTTTAGTGACGACGACCACGATTCAGTTGGCTTTAGTTGAAAAAAAAAATAGTACGCTACTCTCTCCACAAGATAGTCTGATGAAATAGTATATAGATAGGTAGGGTATATATACTTGATTCAATCAAAAAACGTATGCTTTTATATCTCTCTCATGTTATTTTAATTTATATGGGGAAGATATGGTATATATATAGTATAGTTATCCTTGTAGTGTGTATAGAAATAGAAAGCTGGGTTGGGTATATAGAAAAAAACGTATATATACACCATACCTATTAGTGTATTTTTTAGTGAGAGATGTAGAACACAAAGGAACAATGAGTCAAGCCTATAGAGTGGAAGGAGTGTAGTTGAAAGTGGTAAGGTGGGACGTGAGGGGG
>JAHZMV010003528.1:0-38581 GCA_027743765.1 Coecobrya sp. COE2
CGCTTTTTCAACTGAAGTGTATAAGATCGGAGCTAATAGATGATCAGGATATTGCCCGCTTTTGTTATCGAAGGAATGAACAAGGAATATCCTAGCTTGCTATTAATCCTTTTTTTGGTGTGCATAACACTTTAGTATGATGACAGATATATCTAATGCATTTATTCATAGTACAGGTTCATATTGAACATTATATTATGGGTAATTTGGTTACACGACTTACGTGAAATTCTCCAGACTTAGGATTCATGTCAAGCAGAGAATAGTCAGCGTTCCTGTCTCCATTCGAATCTATACTTACGTTTCCCGTGATTCCTGTCGGAAAAGTAGCAAGAATGACATCAAGATGAAAGATGAGTTAATTATACATACATGGATGATGCACTATATCCACATAATTAAAAATCCATTAAATATTATATCGCTTATCTACAAAAAATGTCTGGCTTAGAAAATGGGCTCAACTGGTGATAAGCGTAAAAAACGATGATTTGGGTCAAAATATTAGATTTAGGACGAGTAAATATATTGTTTCATATATACATAATTCATTGATTACCGTACTCGTAGTGGTGCCCTAATATAAATCAAATGATATAAGTAGTAGCGAGGAGACACGAGACAAATATTATGATGAAAACACCAATATAAATCATAAAACACTGCAAACAGGATGAGTGCCCTCGTTAAAAAACGAACTAAAATAAAAAAGTATGCGAGAGAAAGTTGCTGGGTTGGCAGAAAAATAGATTTTTTTCATGTGCATATCCGGTACCGTCTTTGATCCTTTGTAAAGACCACTTTCTAACGGACTCTATATATTTACTCGCACCGTTCTTTCAGTTACTTGTGTAAGAATAAAACAAAAGACTACGTAGCATGTTCGTACAAAAGAGTATACTGTAGAGAATACTCGTTAATACAAACAACAATAAATTATATAATTAAACATCAAGCTGAAAACTATTCAGAGATTTGTACTAAAATCCTAACTTACTTATTATTGAAATCATATATGATGAAAATTTAAATGGACATAAAATTGCATCAAACCTTGAAATGTTTTGTTCCACATTCGTTTCGTAATCTCGGTCCCGTTTGAGATGGATCCGCCAGCTTCCAGCGTTTCGTTTAACGCTGTTGCGTACAGAATGACGGCGTCGTAAAAAGCTGTGACGAAAGGGTTGACAGGTTCGTCGCCAAATGAAAAGTTAAACTTTTGTAGAGCCAGCTCCTTCACTTCCTTGTCGAAAATTTCATACTCGCTACTGTCTGGGGGTGGACGAACTGTTACTGTCAGAAGAGCTTCGTAGGCATGTTTAGCCTTCGCATTGTTCTCGTCTGTATCATTTGGTTGAAACCAAGGCTTATAACCCTTTTTCAGGCTATAATACAAAAAATAGTTTATTAGGGAAACAAGTGACATACCTGGACATTTTTGTATCGAGAAAATCCATACGCTAAAGTTTGCAACTTACTTTGTGAAAAGCTCCACGTTGAAAAAGACATATTCTCCGGAAGAAACCATTTTCAGGTCTTCCGCAGCTAACAAAATGTCTCTGATCTTTGGTGGGGACGCACAGAGAATAACAACTTGAAAACGACAATAAAATAAAATTTTAATTCTTGTCAATTAATACTTGAAATAGCAATATATATTTATTTTGCAAAATAGCAAGCTGGGCGGAAAATCGAAAAGCACAAGCGTCAAATGCTGGCAAGTTTTTAATAATTTTCTTAGCTGCAGGTGGCATATATAACAATAGAAACTCAACACGCAAGATGTTAAACGTTGTTTGCGTCAAGAGCAGAAGACAATATTGTTATAAAAATAAATGCTAACTTTACAGAAAAAATACAAAAAGCTTGAGGCAATATCTAAATCGGAATTACACACTTGTCAACAACATGCTGAGCGTGTACTCGTGCGCATGGATTGAATCGAAGCAAGTTATAGCGTTTATGTTCAAGGACCGATTTTCAATATTGACTCCTCACTCAACTTGTTCGAATTTGTGCAGAGTAAGCACATTTTGAGTGAGCGTCGTACTTAAAATGCTATTAGATGAGTTACATGAAATTTATATTAGACCCTTGCAAAATTCAGATATGAAACAGCAAGTTTGACTTGTTTCATGGTCTTTGTTACCAACGTTTGCACACCTGTGAATTGGATAAATTTTATGATGGAGAAAGCGGATATTGCTGAATTAAATATTTCTCCGCAGATGTTAAAATGTATATAAAATGTCGTATAATTTTCATTATTTTCACTAAAATTGAAAATATGCTACATGAACCAGGCCGAATTGGTTAAAAATGCCACAAAATTGTACAGATCATAGGGAGACTACACTACTTACTATGCATTCTAACTTGCAACCGTTATAATTATAAAGCTGAAATGTAATTGGATAAAAGTTTGGCGACGGGGTGATGGTGGTTTATCTTTTCGGTTCAACTTTTATTCACAGCACGTAGACAGTGTCTGAGTGCCTGTTTTTTGTTACTAGATATTCGCTACATCTCCGCCATTTTTTACATGATGACTCCGAATTCCACTTTCACCGTCAGTCATAGTCATGTTGAAGTAGTCTAAGTTTTTTAAAGTGAAATAATGACGACATCCTTAATACCACTGAAAAGAGTAGGTAGGGATGTCGTCTGTCTCTATTTTTGGGGGAAAGAGTATAAATGAAAGTTTTGTGTTTCTCGGTCTCACCTGTGGCTCAGAAAAGTGAAAATCGGTGTAAATTGCCAGGTTTAATGAAGTCAGAAATATAGACATGCGTACATAATTACTGACGTCGAGGATCCACATTTAGAAAGACTATCTAACTTCGCGTTAATGCTAATGCCTTTTTGCTACGTGCTTTCTCCCTGTGTGTGTGACAATTTCACATGGCAACATTTCTCTGCCAAGTGGAAGAGAAACGGGAACAGGAAAAACGCTGCTTTGCATAATACAAACTTGTTCAAACTTACAAAGTATCATCCCCATCCTTGAATTCTGCAAAAAGTTCATTAAGTTAATATGTATTTCTATTTCCCTTCCTGTTCCAAGCCTCTCACTTGAAGGGACAAGACAAACTCAAGCAATTTTATCGTAGTGTACAGACAGCCGAATGCCATTTTAGAGAAGTTTAAAAGTCCCATAATACTACTTAAACAAGTTTAATAAATAAAACGCATTTAGGGTCGTTAAATATAAATAAATTTACTATGAAGGAAGTAACCAAAAACTGTACTGTGCCCGTCTACATGGTTAAAAGTATTAGCCGGCAAAAAGTCACCTAATATTAAGTTTTATAGGGAATAACAATTTGATCCTCGTTATTGTCGCATAATCAATTGGGAAAACCAAATCTAGAAACAAGATATATTTCTATCCAATTTAAGCAAACACATTTTCTTAATAGGGTATATAAACTAACCGGATACTATCTTGACATGCCTTCAGTACCAACATACGATATTATATGCTTGGTATAAACGATAATTAAGGAGAATATCAGTCATATAAGTAGCATTACGTTATATGTATAAAAGTGGCAATTGTTAGCTACTGCAAAACGCAATAAATCAACTAGAAAAATCATATTGCAGCCAAAAGTTTCAAGTGAGCTTACTAAATACCCAACACCAACAATAGTAAAGTTGAAAAAGCATAAAATTGCATGAGAGTCAAGCTCAATATTATTCCTGTGCACTTTTACCTTCACCATTCGATCAGTTACACAAGGACGCAATTATACAGACGAGTGGTCACAGTCACACAGGTCAAATAATAATGAGGCTTCCATTGCGTTCATCGAATTGGAACTCATTTATTAATACAATACTCCCTCTTGACTGTACTCAAACTATCACCGACTATGTGCGTATAATATTTATTGTTATTTAACGCAATATCTCAAGTTTTCCATGTAACTTACAACCCAGTCGTGTTTCGCCAGTGCGTAAATATTCCCAGCTAACTACTTATACCAATACAGTAAGAAGTAAAAGAACCGCATTTGATTTACATACACTCCACTTGACTCTGTATTGTGGCTCAGTGTACTCAAGATCCTAGAAGATCTCCTCGAGGAAAGTTTATGGATTCTACAGAGAAATTGGCACAATTTCTTCCCTTTGACTTTCAATTTTCCGCAAGACTGAGCACAGAACCCAGCAGTGGAGAAGAAATGATATATTATTATTATTTGCTAGTAATGTTTCCGTTGTACTACTTTCAGCTCTACTAATCTACCAACTTTCACATAAATAATTCAATGACATTGCATAAACTTTTCGGATTATTTCTATTTTTAACAACAGTCCAGTGATCAACGTTAGTAGTATAATATGGTAATTGACTGACTAGAGTGGTTTTTTGATTGTGCAGTATTATAAAACTTCAACTTGTCCTTTCTTGGAAACTAACCGTATGCAACCATGCAAGGAAGCTAAAAGCACAGCCAGGTAATAAAAGCAAATGATGGAAATAACGACATTGATGAAAATTAAATTTCAGCTTATAAAACGCTCATGCACAAACTTATTTATATTGTTCCATTTCCCACAGATAACCGAGCATGTAGTGTTCTTTGTGTCCTTTCTGTGTCATCTTTCATTATCTTTTTAAATCACATTAGATATTATAATAAGGAGTCCAGAAAAGTACATAAAAATAGCTTCTTAAAACCACACATCCTTTCACAGTTTCAGTTCGCAAGCCTTTCCTGCATGCTCATAAATAACATTTCTTCTTCATTTTTCGCTACACTATCTGCCTACTACTTTCCCACTACTGCTGCTGTCCTCCTTTTTTCCTTACCCTTGTGGTCCAGATATTATTATTATTATTATTATTATTATTATGGCATTTTCTGCGTCTGTTATGGCGATAAAAAGTATTCTAGTGAAAAACCCAGGTTGTTCTTGTTGCTACCTTGTTACTAGTCTAAATATCCGTTTTTGAGAGAGAAATGGCTTTTATTAATGAGAGACAACCGTGCATGCTTTGTGGAGTTGGTGCATCGTCATCGTCATCATAATCGTCTCGTTAATAATGTTATGGTCATGCAGCATAGTAGACTTTTCTCTCTAAAAGTTGATGGCAACTCGGCAACGTAACAAATGGCTTGTTAGTCTAAAAAAGCTAAACACTCCAACTAAACTTGGTTGAATGAGCAGTATATTATGTATGTGTAGTAGTTGGTTCACATCCTCTCTCTCTCTCTCTGTTTAGTAAACTGGCAACTGCTTGAAACCAAACCAAACTATCCAAAGCCAACAAGCCATGTTTTTGCGGTTTTTAAAAGACATACAAGTGGCCAGAAACTACGAAACGAGAGTGATTTTATCTTCTCTGCATCTGCTCTTTTTACTACTGTTGTATTACAGTACAAAGCACATACACAAACAACTTTTACTTTAGCACCCTTGACTTCCACCACACGACCAAGCAGAATGAGAAAGGAAATGTGTGCATGTACCAGAGAGAAAAATAGTCTCTCCATTTTCAGTAGGCAACTGCACAGGGAAAAGAGTGGGAGGGTTGGATGATGGTTATCATCCTGAAGGTAAAACGACTAGGAAGTTTTTAATGGTACTTTTTTCTGGTTTAATGTATCTGCAGCGCGTATTATGCCATAATATATAAATAATAATACCTCTTTATTTATCTAGATCGCATAACAATACCGCTTAGTCATTCACTAACTCATAGTATTAATATTACTCCTTGTGTGTATATTATGAGCTTCAGGTAGTTTTTCTAAGTGCACCACAGACAGTGTATCTCCGTAGGTGGCAAAAGTATTTATTATCAAAAGCCATGTACAGATCCGCTCCCGCTTTCCCTTTTATTGTCACAAGAGACAAAAAAGAGGAAAACCAGTTTCCGTTACAAATTCAAAAGTCAGTACGAGTAAAAGCTGTAAAAGTATTAACATGATAAGATGAACTACCTACTTCTGTATACGGATACTCATGCTTATGGTTTCTGCCTTGTTTGAATGTAGACAAATAATAATAATAGGAATAGTAATAATAATAACAAGGACAATGATACCGTTTACTTATTCCGTTGGCGACAGACATGACAATAACTCGAAAACTACCAACTACTGCCACCAAATGTAGCGCCTGATGTCATGAAGTCCTTTTTAAATGAAGGCTGTATAAGTGCAGAGGAAAGTAGAGAGGAAGAAGTATGGTTTGGTTTTTGAGAGAGTGGCTGAACGAAAGAATGGAAACTGTTGAGGAGAAAGGAAAGCGGAGCACATAATATATCAAAAGGCATGACAAGTTAGGTATGTATATGGAATTCTAGTTCACTTCGTCGATGCCGTTGTCATCATTGTCATCTTCGGAGAGAGGAGGACCTTGGTAAATCCAAAGCTTTTAACATACCTATACATTTGCCAAGTATATACATAATATAACATATACACAGAAATATCAATTCATGTAACAAAGGCAAGAGGAAGGGTGGGACAACTAGTGACTTTATTATTTTCCGCCGTTACTATTACCACTACCGCAAAACCACCACTATGTATATTTCCTCTTCATCTTCTTCCCACCCTTTATATTCATCCAATCTTGAAGACAAAATAAAAATTGGAAAGAATGAAAAATAGAAATAGCGAGACAGAAATAGAGATTCGGTTACTATGGACAGACAATACGAAAAGCGATCGAATAGGAGGAAAGAAGCGAAAAAAGGAAATGATGATGGAGAACAAGGTGGTGGTGCATTCATCGTAAAAGAAGAAAAGTAGCAAATGCAAAAAGCGAAAATTCCCACTGGGTCTGTAAAGCATGAAACATTTATGCACGATTTTTCGGCGATTCCCTCCAGTCGACAAAAAGCTGGTGTTATACACAAACCGCGTTGATAGTAGGCGTAGCTATAGGATAGTCGTCTGGTCTGGTGGTAGAGAAGAAAATGCGATACATGGATGCATGCATGCATACAAGCCATTGGCAATTTTTTAGCCTTTCATGTAACCTCTAGTGCACAGTCGACGGAAAAGAAAGCACTGCATTTAATAAATATAAATTATTATTCAGAAAGGAAGCGAAAAACAAAAATATATGTTTATTTAAGTATATACTTATTTGTAGTATGATAACAAGGGAAAGCGGGAGAGAAAGAGTGGCAGCGGTGGTTTTACACTCTGATTATGTCACAGTTTCTCCCAAAAATACTCTTTGCATGTGTTCACCATACCATCACATCAACCTTGTAATAAGTATCAGTTCAGAAATGAAATATATGAGAAACGAGAATGCCGTAATAACCTGTATACAATTTGCAGATGTTTTTTCGCGATGATGGGAATCCGAAGAATTTGCACAACAATCAGGAGTCCTGATTTTGATGTGTTTTGGAGGGGAAAATTGTGCGTATTTTGGTAGGCCATTATACGACAAAAAAATTGCTGAATAAATAGAGAAGAAAGCATACATTGTTATTATCGGAGAATAGAGAAAGCGAAATAACAGAAGCTGACAATATGCTCCTCCAAATTTTAATGATCCAAGCATGAGAATACACAGAGAAAGCTAAAAGCATCGTCAACATGATCATCATCCACATAACCGCCATCAACATGGCCATATAGATCCCATAAGTAGAGAAAAAGCGAGGTCGAGGCGTAAACTAGTTTATATTGGAAAATATGATATGGCCGTGTTAAAAAATATGGAAAAAGCTTTGTTCTTTGTGTGAGCATGATAATGCATAACATGTTGTTGTGCCTACAAAAAACTAGAATACAGCAATACATCATGATCGTCAGTAGTAGAAGGAAAATAAAGCAGTGCAAAGATTTTTTTAAAGCAGAAATATAAAGCAAAGAATGAACACACAGACTCACTTCGAGCTTTTGCAGCGATGAATTTGAGAGCAACATGGAAATCTATTTTTTCTTCTTGAGTTTCATCAAAACTCTTGTACACCGGAGTGCTGTTCAAAGCTGTGAAGACAGTGCCTAAGGTGAAATGGCACAGTGAATGCCCCTTGCCGGAGCCAACGGCAAAATTATGGTAAAACAGTGCGACGTGACGCCATCCAAAAAGCGCTAAAATCTTTGAGAATCCTTCACCCACCAAACTATACGAACCTATGTAGAACATATAATATTGTGGTGGATGTTTCGTGAATAATATATATTTATAGCGTATTATATAAGAAAACAAAGTTCACGACAAGTGACTCATTTTGAAACAAAGAAAAAAGAATACTCGTTTTCAGTGGAAAACATAAAATAAACATGTCAAGACAAGTTGATACTTTCTCCACTAAATAAGTAAATGGAAAAGGTGGGCGGGCATGGGTTTACGTAACGTTTATAGGCATATGTCTTACCAGCCAGCCTTGTTAATGTTGAGTATTGCTGATTTTTATGTCGAAATGCTTCTGCCTGAGCACCTGGTGTTAAAACAGGGATTCCCCAGTGTCCAGCATACCTGGCCACGGGAGCTATCACGTAGTCACACATTGGCCCAAGGAATACGTCTAAAAATACCAATAATTACAGGTCACTTGATACTCTTCGGGAATATTGCTTCTACAATTACGGAAATGGCTCTTTTCGGGTGAATACGATACGCAGAGAAAGGATCCGCTACTGCATCTCCCCAAAAATTGCTATATATTATCCAATCTTTAAAATAGTGCGGTATTAATTCCTATTTAAAAAGTCAAATCTGATACTGCTGCTGCTTTATTCTTCTAACACAGAGCAACTTCTGCTAACACGATATCATCAACAGCGCACAGGATATTGTAAAACTTTTTTTTTTTGCTAAAACTGCTCAAAAACTTTCCTCGCCATTGTTATGAACCTCGTCTCTTCACAATCCTTCCTATTCCCTGAGACTTTCTCCTTTCACGCTATGCTGCTGTAATAAACGAGCCATTTCTTTTGTCTCACGTTCCACTACTTTACACTGTGCTATTAAAAATTTGAAAATTTCCGGAGTTACTCCAACTCCCATTTAAACATCATTCGCTTTCCATTGTTATACCGCACTCGGAGGACATGAGCGGCGAATCTTAACAGCCAACTTGTTCTTCTCACAAGTAACCGCAGAGCAGCCCATTGCCCCTAAAAAGCCCTCCATTAAGTGATTGACTTCAGGAGATGTAACTATGGAGTAGTCAGTAGGGCAGTCAGGATGTGGGCTAAGCCCCCGCCTAATCAACTGTTCTCATCCTAACTTCCTGTCACACAGGATGCCATAGCTCACTAACCAAATATAAAACTGCATGCCTGCTGCAACAACCAGAGCAGCATCATTTTGGAAAAGAGAAGTTTACTTTCAAGGAAATGCTTATCCTTTCACGGACATTTTAAACTACCACTACAAGCTTTTCCAGTCGTCGTTGTTGCCCTATTGACGCCTATGGCCTGAGGTCCTATAAATAAATATTTGTACAGGAAAAGCGTGCATACTTTATCAAAGTTAAGTAAACATTCTTTCATTGAGTAGAAATAATATAATATCCTGGGGCAAGTTTCCACCGCAGAAGTAATAGTGAAAGTGAATAGTAGTCGAAAAAACTTATGGGATTTTTTAGACAACAGACGAGGAAAAAGTAGAATCCGTTACTTTTTTTGCTCATTTCTCTCTTTCACTCCCTGTCTTGTTTACACAAAAAAAGCTACATACTTTTTGCGCTGCGTATTTTTCTCTTCAAATTTCGTGATGCTGATAGGAAGGAACTGCAAGAGTCATGAAAATCATGACCAAATCTGATAAAGTCAAAAGTTATTTTGGTAAGCGGTTGAATGAACAGAGAAACAAGATTTGACAAGTAGAATAATGTATTTGGGAGGAAAAAACAACTGTAAACAAGAGTAGCAAACAGCAGGATACGATGCGTAGAAAATTGAAATACTACTGCAGTAGTATAACTTGGTTCATTCAAGTAGCTAAAGTGAAAGTGTTATATAGGAGGTAAGTAGAAAAGAGAATTGTTTTGTTTGTATGGATATTATTACCATTTGGAATGGACACCTACAGCGAAGTATATTGTTCTCATAAGATACTCTTTACATAATTGTATGGTGTATATAAGATGTAGGTATTTATAAACTTGTGTACAATTGTTAAGGAGGAGTGTATGCTGAAGATGAAACAAGGAAACTGAGTTGGGTAAAAGATTGGCAATTCGTTTGCTCGTAACAGCCATGTTGATTGGAGGAAGGATTTTCTGTAAAGAGTACTGATACGATGGGTCCTCTGGGGCTAAGACAGCAATCTGCAATTCCTTCTTCAAATTTCTCTTGGATCTACTACCACTGCTTCCGCTGCTGCTGAATGATTGATAATTTTGAAAAAGTAGTTCAAGCTCTGTACTCTCAGTCATGGCAACAGTGTGCTGCATTGCCGCTGTCACAGAAGACGACGACGGTGAGGGGGAGGATTGGACTGCAAATTGTGAAGTTGTAGAAGTCGTTGGTTTGGGGATCATTGACGGATTCATGAGTTCAGTGGGGATTACTGAAGTAGAGGAAATGTTCTTTTCTGCCCCTCCAGTAGTCACACCATCGTGGACTTTATCATCATAATACTTGTCGTATGAGTTTTCACTCAGTTTCGTTTGGTCATGTTGTTCCTGCAGTGGAGGAGGAGGATGGTTATGAGAATGTCCCAAGTCAACAATGTGATGAATGCTGGCAGTCGGACTACTCCTGTTTCGTTTTGCATGGTTGCTGTATTCGGTCTCTCCAACACTCCTTTCACCCAACATCAACACAAGAACGAAACAGAGAAGTTGGGCTTGCATATTTTTACTACGCATTATAACAATCCGTGAATAATGATTCCATTTTCTTTGCACTTATAATTATAAAATCAATTGTGTGAGAGATTACACAGGGGTAGTGGTAATATAGTATCCCACAAAAATATCATTACAATCAAACCAGCCAACAACTTTTGTCGAGAAAATAACTTTTTTAATTTATCCAATAACGCTTGCCTGGCTTCTCTATTTTTATCATAAAATATGTGTAGCTTTTGAGTTTTGGCTTGGTATTGCGGTGACTATGGCGGGTGAGTGTAACGCAAGGTTATTTGTAATGCTTGCCAAGTGGCAGTAGTGCGGTGGCATGTCCTTTCTCTCTCTCGCACTTTCTCCGTCCTCTTCCTTTCTTCTTTAAGATATTCCACAGATGTTGTAGTAAAAAATGGAAAACACAAGTTCACCAATTCTCCTTGTATAGATGATGGTGTGTTGTTGTGAATAAGGAAAGGCAGAAAAAATATATGTGAAAACGGTTCCACAAATCAAATCCACTCTTCTATTGCCAGCAACTTACTTTCCTCTTATTGTCCTTGTTAACATTGGAACTCTCTCTCTCTCCCGCTGGCTTTCTCTCTTTCTGAGACCCAAACTGATATATTTATTTTTCACATGGATATTTTGCAGTGGTTTTGGCAATGTGTGTCCAGGAATACAGGATTTTATTTTATTTGCCCCAGGAAGGATACTGATGATAATAATATTATCGTCCAAAGAAACAAGGAGGAGAAGAAGAAAGGCTTTCAGTTCCAAATCCCAAAAACACCTAAAAGCAGTAGGAGAAGGGCCAAGAGAAGCAGCAAGAGCAACAGAAAAAAGACGTGGGATCAGTCACGAGTCACGTTACACTCTGTTCTCACACTCTTCCTTTTCGTGATACATAAATATTATTATTATTATTTTATTATGTCATCTCGTTTTTGTAAGCCTATCCTCAAATAACAATAAATTCTAGTATTATTATGGTTATCTCGGGTTCCTCTTCTTCTTCACCTAGAGAAAAAATGCTCTGCTGTGGTATCATTGACGTGTGAGGGCTCAGTTGTTGTTGTTGAAACTTGTTGGAAGCGTGTTCTTGGTCGTGATGTTGCTGGTGTTGTTAAAAAATTTCTCCACTTTTCTTTCAATCATGTATCATCCCTTCACCACCAAAAATAGAAAACTTTTCAAGAAATCATCTCTTCTTTGATATATATCACTTGCGTAAAAACTGGAACAAATATCTTGTTACATATTCATCGTACCTGCTCATCGGCATGTATTTTCCCTTCTTCCATCATCCTCCACAATAATTTTGTTCACTGGTTTTTTATATTCAGAAATAAATACAAAATAACGATTCTTCATATAAATAGTGCACATTCCTTGATATACTTTAAATAATGGATAATGATACTCTTTGCAAACAGGATTATATGATATTGATGACAGAGATGATAATTGTTAAATAAAAATATGGATGATTATATTTCTTGCGCAGAAAATAACGACATTTTTTCCATAAACGGATTTTATTCCATGGATTTATAGAGATAAAAAACTTGTGCTCTTTCTTTTACCAGATTACGTTTATAATGCCAAATTTAAGCTGTAAAAATGAAATATTAGCATTAGGACGAAAGGACAACATGTGTTCCAAGTACACCACATAATAGACCACATACGGGTTCAGAAGATTAGAGGAAATTGATTGGTAATGTGTGCGTCGTACATAAGTACGAAGGAAAATGAACTTTTGCAGAGAAGAAAAGTTGGATCGTTTAAGCAGTTTATAAAAATAGCAACTATTTTACCATAGAACCGTAGTAATAATGCATACAATGAACATCAATACTGGGAAGATGGATCTGGAGGATTAACAGACAAAGCTGGTGATACATCCATGAAATAAAAATGTAGCGAGAGAAAGAAACATGGAATCCCAGAACACGCTGCGATCAATGCCGGCAGATGCTCAACGGAAATCTCAAAGACAATCTTCCAGACGCGGATCCTCAGTAAACTGGACAGCTTGGTATGCTTCTTTAGTGGCTATATTATGTTTCTGTTTGAAAATGCAAGACATACACAGTTGGATAGACAGACATACTATTGGATCATTCTACTGATGGATTTAGCTTACCAACAGAGTAACTAGAGATGAAATGATTTTCCCAAAATACAGATCAGGATAGTTATTCTAGTAGATTCGTGAATAACACATAGTATACATCTTTCATGTACTTGTCAGATTTTAGTGGTTACTAATATATCACGTAATTTTAAAGCGCTGACGTTTCAGCTCTCAAATGAATGAGATTTATGGGTTACCTGTCTGCTGACACACAAAAATCGACCAGGCAGACTTTGGAATGGAAATAGTGAGTACACTTTAAAATACGTCAAAATATCAGATAAAACTACTATATATACTACATTACATGTAACACGAATAAGGCGACAGTTTACAAGCCGCCTTTTGCAATTTGCATGCAATGTTTTTTTTTTAATTTATCAATTCATCCTTTCATCACAAATCCCTATTTTTAGCTCAATGACTGTAAATACAAAAAAAAATATCTGGTTTATTTAATCAGCGTCTTTTAACCGACCTAAACAACTTAATGATTATAAATAAGGCTTTGAAATTGAAACGACACTTTATAACAAATTAGCAAAGTAGTACGTAACATTGCCATAGTCAACATGCATCCTTGCTTTTGTATTGCTATCACTCAGGACGACATCATCGTCAGTTCAAGTTCATAAGATCATAAAAATTATTCGCTTAATTTCATTCTTCAAGGTTTTATGGGCAGAGGATACACACACTTATGAGGCAGTAGTAACTATGCAAACTATGTAAATGATATCGCATTTCTTAAATGGTTACAGGCAATAAACCCCAGTACTATTTATATCCACATCGACATATGTAACAATATTATCACATTGAGTAAATACTTAATAGTTTTACTTATATAAAATCTTTTCAGTTTCTATGTTATGTCGATGATTCAACAGTTGAATTAAGATATCTCCTATCTCACCAATTAATTTAATTTCTTGATAGATAAATCCTGTATAAATAGACATAAAGTCTAATTTTGACATGAGAAGCTAATTTTACTTTGACGTAATTATAAGAATTCATTTTTTATACACATGCCATAAGATTCTTGGATATTTTCATGACGGTCATAATTATAACGGTTTTTAGAACAGGTTAAATTAAGTTCTAAAAATAGATTTTATCTTGCTTGTGTGATGGAATACTTAAAACATGACCAAACTCGTTTCCAACATACTCAAAACTCGTATCCGTTTTCTTGAAAGCTCCTTGTCCCTAACCATTATTCAAGCTTTTAACGTAAATTCCTGGCGGAATTTTGCTGCAAAAAAGACCATTTCAATTTGTTCATCATTCTTAATAAAAGAGTTCTTTTCAGCTGGGATTATTAAAACAAAATGCTGTAGAGCGTCCCTACATTGAAAATTATACTTTTACCTCCAAGTGTTGGTAAGAAATATAAATGCGCTTGTTATATTATTAAGTAAGAAAGGGGGAAGTTAGATGTGCCTCGTGTTTTTCAAAGTTTTAAGAAACTTCCACAGTGGAAACATAATAATCCTCTTTATTCATTCAGAATTTCTATAATGATACAAAAAACGCTCATCATTTCAAGTCACTTAAAAGCAGCAACAACTTTCCTTTTAAACAAACCGGCCTCCTTACTTATAATAGTAAGCGAATGTTTTTGTACCATTTCTTATCATTATCTCTCTCTCCGACTTTGGCCAAAAATCGAAAGACATTTAATTATGAAAATAAAAGCAGATCTATGCAGCTTTACAGTATTTACCCATATCACACGCCATTTTGTATTAAAAACAACACTTTTTACATGCGTGTATCTTACATTTACCAGGCGGCATATTACAATAAAACTAGCACCACTTTGTGTAATGAATGCCTGTCAAATGTACAAGAAAAAAGGGAGAAGACGTTCAACAAATGTCTTTGGGAATCCCATTTATTTGTTCGTTTTTTGTCTCTGTTGTCTGTTAGTCGGCGACGTCGTAACCATTAGATCTTTTTTCATACTAAAATGCTTCCGTTGAAAGAAATAAATGACGATTTTATAGACTTCCCCATTACCATCACCACCAATGCCACCACGGACAGAAGACGAAGGGCAATAATAAAGGAAAAGTGAATAGGTTTTAAGGTTTTGAGCTATTAAATTGGCTTAACTGCAAAGTGCAATATTATCCCCGTCACTTCGCCCTCTCGCTCTCTCTCTCCCTCTCTCTATCTTTAGCAAATATTTTTACGAGCAAATTCTCGTCATTTCCTTTTCCTCCACTTCATCACGACGTGCTGTTGTCAAATAAATACACACAAAAATACCTACATAGCATACGTTCTCGTTTTAGAAGAATACCTTTTCCGTCCAACGGAAAATTATTTTTTTCCGTTTTTACCAGCAACTGTGTGGAAAGAGATCTACTTGACTGGGGTACTGTGTCAGACATTGTAATTTTCCATGCTAGTAGCTTAGCAGAGATGATGCCCACCATCTTTTTTTTCTCCGAGAGAGTTTTGCACACAAGACGACAAAACCATGTTGAAAGTACTTAATACGTTTTTTGCGATACTTTTATGAGCATTCCTTTTCTTCTCTTTAGCTCTGCTTGCTTGACTTGTCTCGTTTTTCAGTAATTCTCATCTAAAAATACTACACCAGCGTAATAATATTCTTTGCTTCATTCCCTTTAATGGAAGTCGTCCTATAGTCTGGATGGATGGAGACAGAGGAAGACAGAGACGCACAGCAAATGCAAGATATAACAACAACAAGAAAAAAACTTATTTGCCAACACGGCATCCTCTTTGCTGTCTGCGCTAAGGAGCTCAGAAAAGCTCCCGGATATTTCATCATTCAACCGAGCAAGCAGTTTTGTTTCCATTCTACCTCTTTCTACACATAGACCAAGTGCGTATACAAAAGGAAAGTATCTATTTAGCAGGGGAAAATACCAGTCAAAATTTTATAAATAAATATGCAGAGAGAAAGAATAAGGTTGAATGGTAGTAATGGTGTAATATTCAATATATTAATGATTTGCTAAAGACGAAGTAGTAGCCGTAAAAAAGTATTTTACATAAAACTAATTTCTCTAATACCTTATGTTTCTTATCCTATTTTCACGCTTGAAATGATGAAGATCAGATTGATGCAAGGGAAATTACCTCTAAAAATCAGAGGGATTTATCAAGGAGTGAATTTAACAGCGCCAGTGTCATCCACATCATCATCACCCAATAAACAGAATATAGGGACAACAAGCTTTTCATCCATAAACATCACCCATTCTATTTACTCCATTCTATTTACATGAGTTAATCCGAGTTAAAAGAGCGAGAAGAAATAAAAAAAATGAAAGAGTCAATACACTTGAAGCTCCAATACTGCGAACATGGGTAGACTTTACACAGGAGATGATGATGATAGCGACGATGTTTCAGCTTTCTCCTCCAACACGAACGAACATTATATTAAATATCTGCTACAGGATCAGGAGCAACGAAACACCGTCATCATCACCAGCAGCAAGAATTACCTATTTATAGAGCTCTGATTTTGTACCTGGTTGCTTTCACACTTTTTATTTGAGTTTCTTTTGTTGTAGGAGTGTAGTGTGTATGATGATGTAGACTGCTGCAGGACTGACGAGGATGAGTTGAGTCAATCAATCAGCCTGAGTCTCTGGTATATAGGAAGCGTTGGGGAGGAAGGAGGAAGCAACAAGAGCGGAAATGAAGGAAGGAATAATGGTAGTGCTTTCTCTGATGAGGTTGGAGAAGGAAAAGGGTATTACAAAGGAATCCATGAGCATAATAAGTCTCTCTGTATGCATCTATTTCATCGAGTTTAGTATACTAACTACTGTTTGCTGGTAGTAATGTTGACTTGTTTACTTTGAGGCCAGAAGAACATCTCCCTCGGTAAGCTGCATGTGGCAGTATCAAAATAATAATGTTCTGCAAAGCATCCAGAATGGCGCATAATGATACGTATTTATTTATCTATTTTGTAGACGCCAGATAAATACAATTATTGACGTTATTATCAGGGTTATCTTAGCGTAATAATAGGGTGTATACATTTGCTCAGATGTAGGGAGGATATTTTTAAACTCTGGCTTATTTTAAATATTCATATTCATTATTTGTTCACTGATATAACCCTACTCATATTTTAAAAATGTGGATAATATATGTATGCTACCATAGTGATTATTTTCCTGTGCTGGTTCTGCGATCTGATAGTGAGTAACTTGGTGCAGCAGCCACAGCAGTGGCTTAATGACCTGTTTTCAACAGACTTAATGTACTTTTAGGTACTTATTTGATTCCAAATAGCCAGTCATCAACAACTCGTGCCAAATTGGGAGAATGAAAGTGTATGCGTGCGGGAGTACTAACAATAAAAAATATTTTACTACAAAAAACCCGTCCATTCAATATATATCGTGCTCGAGCGCCTACACTTTTTATGGATGATGGCAGTGGTGCGGTGTTGGGATAAAATGTTACACTATCGAATAGGTAATAACATCAGATTACTCTGGAAAAGTAGTACTTTTCTCATCGTCAGTGTGTAAAGGCCACACACCAGTCTATAGTAACATAAAAACATTCCACATGAAAAATACTAAAACTTTTCCTGCTCCAGACTCGCAGACTACTGGCAAACCTAATAACTTACTCACAGACACAAAGTCATAGTCGGTAACTAACAGCTAAAACACTGTTGCTTTCACTACAAGTATCACTATCAGCAGCGTCATTAAACCACCATTGACTTCCTACTTTCTTCTACACCAACATAGCTCCTTTATTTGATGGAGTATGTGGTGATGATGACGATGGCAAAGGCAATAGTTATCATGGCTGTGTGAATGCTCTTCAAAAACGGCCAACTTGAAATGTATTTATATAGAGGTCAGAATGAATAGATAATAATGTAGTGTTTTATGATGTTGGTGGAAGATTCTCTGCGATCTCAGATACCCTAAGTGCGTGTAGTGGTGGAGATTGCACAAGTATATATGTAAGCAATAGTCAGCAAATTGAAGGAGGTTTTTTTCTGGTGAAAATGCTTAAGACTTTGTGCCGTTCCGTCTTGTAAGGCTGTCAAAACCTTGATGGGGAAAGGGAGACAAATTTTGTGGAGAGAGAGAGAAAGTACAACTTTCTATCTTTTAAGAATAGCAATAATGGTTGTGGAAGGGAATGGCAAGATATTCCATTTAGAAAATGGATCCCCAGCACACCGTCGACGAGTTTAAAGAGGAGATGGAGGAGGACGCGACACGTACCTACTTAAGTATGCTACCGCTTGAAAAAGAAGCATTGCTACAAGAAGACGGAGGAGGAAGGAGAGGAGAGATAATGTGATATATATTATGTGAGTGTTTCTGCTCCATAAGTAGCTAGAATCCCAATAGTATTGCTGCCGCTGCTGCTGCTAGCACTACTTTCACAATATCGCAATCATACGTACGAAATTTGGAGTGCTATTCAACGGTAACCCTGCCTGGTAGTTAGAATTGGTGCGTGAAAGTAAGTCAGCGTAATGCTAGTGAATAAGGCGGTAGTATAAGAATTTTAGTGGGAACTTATTACGAAACAAGATTGTTCGAATTTTCAACCGAAAAGACATTACATATGTCGTATATATTAAACGTTAAAGGATTTTAGTTCCACTATCAAATCTAACGTCGATGTAGTGAGTGAGCGGCGGGGAAAAGCAAGATAATTTTTTACTATATATTTTTACCTGTTCACACATCAGACAAGAGCAGAGGAATCATTATGAAATACTCTTCCAGTTTTATTCTGACACCTAGGCAGATGATAAATGACTTTTGCGAAGACGCAGAGAGAAAGTCAAGTGAAAAATTAAAGTGATGGGATTTCTCAACAGACGATGTAGGTAAAGGTAATGTGTGTATAGGTACTTACCCAACAGCTACCACTACGAGCATTATAAAATATTTCTTTTTAAGACTTATTTTCCCACGCAGTTGTCGAAATGGAATGACTTTTGTGACACTAGGACCTGGCAGCAAACATAGGCAATCAACCCATCATTAATCCTTCTTTAGAAAGCAACACATTTTCATTACCATAATAAGTAATCGTATTGACAAGTCAAATATGAGTTTCTACTTCTCGGAAGTCGGTAGTTAGGCAATCAGGCATACATAAAGAGAAATACATATTTATTTTATCTCCAGTCTTCCGTCATTGTTCACGTGTACAAAACACGGCTCACAAGTCAAACCACGTGAAAGAGGATAAGAAGCGTGGATGGTGTGGTCCAGAAAACCTTTAGTTTCCAGAAGCCTGAATTGCTGAGAGATAAAATGAAAAGAGGAAACATCTTGTGGAGGCTAAGTAGAATACTAAATAATATTACACCTCTATTACACCATCATCCATTTACGTAACTACTACTACTACTACTGCTGCTAAATACTTCCAGCAACTTTTGCAAGTCGAGGAAAATATGATTTGCTCTACTAGGCTTGTGTAAGTTACCCATTTATCTGTAATCAAACAGAGTCTGAGAAATGGAAAGGAAGTTGCCATTATTCTGCGGAATGTTTGTTGCTGAATTCCATCTCTTCTGCTGTCAGAGATTAATTTCTGCTCACTGCACTCTCCCCTTTCTCACTCAACCTTGTTAATATTGGTAAAAAGGAAACAAATACTATATAGGAACCAAGCCATTGTTATTATCATTATTATTATTATTACTGATCTGATAAATAGGCCGAGGCGGGTTTTATTTTATGAGCGTCATTTACTACACTGAGAAACTTTACAATCTGCACACAAGTTTGCGATTGTTAACCAGGCAGCTCTTGTTGTCTTCCGAAAGAGGAGAGGACCACTGACGACGTAAACGAGACAGTAAGAATAATTGCAGTACTTAAGCCGAGGGTATTGTATTACTATTATTTTTACTGCTATCTCATAACAAGAACAGGAGACGCTGAAATTGAAGACGGCGAAAGAATGCGGAAGCCATTAATTGAACACAAAATAATAATAACAACAGTAATATTACTAATGATTCAAAATGTCAGAATTGTCAGAATAAGTAGGAAGGAATTGACTACTACAGTGAAATATTTTTTGCTTAATGAAATATCTAAAACCTTAACTGTTGTGATAGCAGTGTTTTTGCGTGCTATAGAAACGCACAATGTATAAAAAACCGTAATATCGGGAGAAACACTTTTCGTAAGAATTTTCTGACATGTCGTGCCTACTTCCAGATTATGAGTCTGATAATTGCTCTGCGTGTACGCTTCTTGTTCTCACGTTTGTGGCGCATGGAGAAAATAGACGCATGCTGATCCCCACAACCTTTTGTTCCTTTTCAATCACTGACATTCTGATGGTAAGCAGAAGGAAAAGGAAAACAATTTCCCACATCAATAAAAATATTCAAAGTAGGCATGCTGCTGCTACTGTTTAGCAGAGTAAAGAATTGCAAAAGTATGTATTCTGGTTTTGATTTCTTTGTATATCAAGCAACTGAACACAATCTATTTCTATTTCCGTTTTTCCCCGTTTCAATACATATTTTGTCCAATTGTGTCAGTAGCCCGACAGCAGGAATCCAGTAATACTTCCTTCTCCAAAGCCGTGTGTACAAGCCACTGTGTATACAATAAGTAGAAAACAGGAGACGGAAAGACCGCAAATGATTTTTTGTACAAGAATACAAGTTCAATAGGTAGCTATATAGAATTTTATTCCGCATTGGTATTTTGTAGAGAGAGGGTGAATGCACGCATTTAATTTCCGTTTTGCATAAATTTGCTTGTATTATATGCATTGCCTTGAGTTACTTTCCAAAGGCACTGAGGCATATGTAAGCGGGAAGAGAGACCTTAAAACTGTTAATAATGTATGCTAATGATATTCACTTTATGCCAAAAAAAACTGGGCTTCGACCCACAGTTTCTTAATATTGCTATAAAATCAGTGGAGTTTGTCCCTAATTTTTTTAGACTATCATTAGCTACTTTGGGTTTTATTGTTTTCAGGAATTTTTATTATTTTCTAAATGGACATGCGAAAATATTTCAAGAAAAGAGAATTATTTGGACAACAAGAGTCCGTGACTAATTTGCAAAATTTTACGACAACGAATGTCGTTAAAGTTTAGAGGATGTTTATTATTACTGTCACCATTATTTTCCCAGGCACAGCTGCCACTGTGATAAAGCTCGTAACCACGGAATTTCTAAAATGAAATGTTATTTTTATTTATGCTTCTTGTTCGATCCGCAAAATTGCAGCATTTAGTCACAGCAATTTTCTAAATATTTAGTTGCCACTTTTGTCCCCGTGTTAGTTCAAACGCAGCATATAAGTTTTTGTGCTATTTATTTTTGGTGGAAGGCAAAGCAGCATAAGAACAAATCGATCGTGTCCTTGTTCTTGTTGTGGTCCATATGACCAAATGGGGTATATCCTGTTTAAGATGACTTCACATAAAAATTAAGTACTCTTTCCCAACCACAATCTCTTCCTTACAATACACAGCCAGAACTTCCCTCCAAATAACAATATCTTGTCACTAGAAGGAGACGTTATTGGAGGAGGCACATATATTATTATTATTATATGGAGGAAATACGTTAGCGCTGTTGTGAGTAAAGCATATGGATCCCTGTTTCCATTTCTCGCTTTCTTGTCACATCATCATCAGTCACCACCTGGAGAACAGCCTCTTTAGATGGGCTTCATTGTTGTGCCCTTTTCTCATTTCGTTTTTGCAGACGAGAAATCTCCGCTGCTTTCGCAACCCATTATTCTCCTACGGCTTCAATTATCAAGATCTTTTTACGACCAAAAAAACCCTTCCCCCAACTTATATGCTTTTTAGGTCATATCACCAAAATAGTAAGAATGTCAAAAAGGATTGGTGTGATTTGATCAGAAAAAAAATTAAATGGAACCGTGCGAAAAATAGCAGAAAATGCAATACAATGTAACCCATGACTATTACTGTCCCTTGCCAATTGCTGTGTATGTAATGCTTTTCAATGTGACCCCATACGTTATGACGCTATTTATTGTGCAACAACTTGGATGGATGTATCAATGAAAGAAGACTGCACGACCGCTACTTGTGATGATGACGATGAAATGAGATGACTTCATTCTCCATAAAAATATGATCGTATAGTGATGCATGGTAGCGGCTTGCCTGGAGCGGGGAATAAGTTGTGTAAAATCTGTTTTTTGTCAGGTAAATGACAAGCTATATAAAAGAAACTTGTGAACATTGTCATCAGAGTTGCCTAAAATCTCAAATCTTATATCTATATGTGGGAAAAGAGATGCTTTTCTAATAGGTAAAAATAACACGCACTCGGTCTTTCCCCTCACTTTTCACTCCTGATGGCTTTCTGCCCACACTGTCGAACACGATGGGGCATGTCACCTTCTCTGTCCCGAACTAACTTGTGTCTTTAAACTTATTTAAGGAAAGTTTGTGAGGGTACACATTATGATTATTATAGTATGTCAAGTCTGCAAAACCCAAACTGCTGTTGCCAATGCAAAACTTTCTCTTTTTCCCCTGTCTCCTCTCGCTCCTTTGTTTTTGAACTGTGGCCAGGACAGATTGTGCAAGGTTAAACAGCTTGTGGAAAATGAAGTGTGTGCGCATATATTTTAGAATGTGAGGAAGACATGAATACATGGAGGAATAATAACATTACCAAAATGTTCTTGTCTCAAGTTGCCAGCAAACACAAACAAGAACAGGACGAGAAGTTCTCTGTTAAAAAGCCCGACTTGGTGTAACTTTATGTTGGATAGGAGGATTGT
Organism: Coecobrya sp. COE2; assembly: GCA_027743765.1. Lineage (NCBI taxonomy): Eukaryota > Metazoa > Arthropoda > Collembola > Entomobryomorpha > Entomobryidae > Coecobrya > Coecobrya sp. COE2. Next base: position 22,713 of record JAHZMV010003528.1, read on the forward strand.
GGAATTTGTTATTATATATTTTCAGTGATTTAGTAGAGCTTTTGAAAGAAAGTGAAGATGATGAAAAGAGAAATCAAAGCTTTTATACATTTGAAAAAATGATTTTCGAAGCAGACAGGCTGCTTGTTGTCAGGTGCTATTTGTGCAGTGCAGGATATCATCACTCGTCAATTTGTCACTTAATATTTTAATGGAGTTTTATTTAGAAGGATGATGATGGCAGTAAAAATAGCTTGGGTTGGGCTCTAACTAACAGTTATGACTAATAATAATAATAATAATAATAAAATACCTTTTTTCGATTAAAATTGCAGATGTGAAATGAAAAGTTTTTTTTAGTCCAGATGGCAAAACTTATACCAATTCCTTCCCGGATAGAGAGATAACCTCTACTTTACTTTATTCCATTCACGCCCTTTTCTCCTACGTAATACTCTTTTTTAGTTTTTAAGACGAGAAGAAAATGCAACATTTGAATAAAATGTGATACGATAACTCACAGCTTGTAAGCACTTTATTCTTAGCTCAAGTTTTCACGGGAGAGAAAAAAAAGTTCGTAAAACGGGCACGTTTTCTCTAACTGCTGCTGTTGTTGCTACGGAAATTTCCATTTCCATATAAAAAAGCTTTAGTCTGATAATGTACATTGGTATAGTATTTATGTACTTGTGCATATCTCGTCATCAGTGATGATGATAATGATGACGGTCGTGGTGGCGAGGAATAATGGACGCCAGTTAGGAAAATTTCTGGTTTCTCATATTTCAGCAGGAATGCTGAAATGGACGGAATGGTGAAATGATAAGTTGGTGATTTGCAACAAAATTTTGTTTTGACAGCCCTTGTACAACAACAGGCTCCAGCTGAGATGTTGGCTTTTTACTGGGCTGAGTGAGAGGATTTAGGAGAGTTTCACAAAAGTGTACATAAATACGAGAACAAATTGCTCGCATATATAAACGCATGCAAAAAAACATAAATGTAAAACGGCTCATATAGTTTCTCCCTCCGTTCTCCATCTCCGTTTCATCATCTCCCTGTGCCTACTCACTGTATTATTAGCGCCGGCATGTCATCTTGTTAAAAGAAGCACATTCTCAGCCTCAACTCAACAGTTGTAGCAGCAGAAAAACACGTAACTTTTAAAACCACACACACTCGCTATTCTTTCTACTGGTCTGAGTGAACACGCGTCACACAGTCCATCAACATGAAAGCGGAAGAATGAAGAAAGTAAGAAGAAGAAAACATTTTCTTGATTCTGCTGCTCTGCTGCAGAATCTTAGCACGAATAGTACTTTTTTCTTATTAACTAAGTGAAGTATATAGCCAAGATGACAACATGTCGTCATCATAAAGTGCAAGGTAAATTTTTCCATGACAACAATTAATAGCTCTACTTCACACGTCCATTTTCCCTTTTCTATAAACCATAATACATTATTCAAGCGTGCATTTTCTCTCTAATGAAATCATCACAAGACTCCAATCTTTCCTCATGAACTGTGTGGTTGTTTTATATGGAAACTAATGCTATTATAATACTGCAATGTGTATGGATATAAATTATTTGTACAGGATTTTTTTGACATATTGCATTCTACGACATCATTTGTACGAGTATCTACATTTTTTCTAAAATATTCCCTGAAAAAAGTCAAACTTACAAGGCAACCTTGTCAACATTGAGGACAGCTTGTTGAAACACTTTGTGTCAGCAATACTCGAAAATATATTACTAACATGACACAACCACCACACACACGCACACATTTTGCAAATAGACGGATAATGGCACATAACGCAATAACGAAGAGTGTAGAATAGTAGCACTATTATGTGGGTAGCACAAAACTAACCAGAAATATAAAGCTAAATATTATTATTATATTATATTCTGAGTTGACTTGAGAGAGCTACTCTGCAACATATCCTTTGCCACACACAGAGAATATTATTAGGAAGTAGCAAACAGTGTGTGATACGCAAAATGACGTTATTTTCCTGTTTGACACCCACTACAAACTGCTTCACCATTATATTGTCAGCCATCAAAATAGTAAGTATAACTTATATAACATGTTGCTAATCTGGTTTGCTGATCTTGGAAAGAAAAAAATATGCAATGCTGTTCTTTCGCTACTTGCTTTTTTTCGCTAGAGACAAGCAGGCATGTCTTCTTGTCAACGTTGTCGTAATTTTTGTGTATCTTCTCTTCCTTTACTCCTTATATAGTGGGGTGGTGGTGGTATAGAGAGGAGAAGCGAGCGGAGAGAAACGAGATGGGAATGTGTAGACGAAGCTTAGTGACTAGATAAACCTCATTATTTCACTTGAGAAAAAAGGATAACTGTTGTAGTGACAGAACTGAAATGTATATGAGATAATATTATGGCTATAAAGAGCAACGTTCTTTATAGTTCATAAGTCAATACTCAGAGTTTTATGTTATATCCTCTAAAATAATAATTGATGTTGGTTGGAAAAACATACAACACCACTTAGGAACGACATGCAGAGTGGAAAAGCGATAAGCTCTCTGTAATATCCCGGAAAAGTGGTACACACACAGTTTTTGTTTCTTAAAAACGAAGCACATTCATTTGAAAAGAAGTGTTTTGCTGGCTTGACACTTTGTTCATATATATGCAATCCAAAATGACATGCGTAAATGGCGGTGGTGAAGAAGGGTTAAATTTTAAAAGAATTTTCCATTTTGGAGTGTGCTCAAGAAAAAAAAGGAAAACATGAGAAACAGAAAACTACCACGAGTGTTTTGCAGCAGTTGTAGTCCTTAGAATTTTATGTGTATTGTAGAAGATCGTTGCTTGGCTACGAGAAAAACCATTAATTTCATACACACAGGCAATCAAATTCAATTTTTTGTAGGACTTATTGTGGCGTGGACAATGAGGGTGAAAACAATGCAAGAGGTCGTCTACTTCTGAAAATTTATATTTGATGACTTATGACGTATTTATATACGACCACAGATTCTTCCATGACTGTCTTGTTCAAGATGACGCCAGAAGTTTACAATCAAGTAAAAAATACTCGGCTTGTAACGGCAGATTTTACCAAGAAATTGTGAAGTAAGATATTTTATAACAATTGGCAAGTTTCATTGAATGAATCCAGACCCACCGTTACTACTCCTCTAGCTCTGACCTATTCTTTCGTCTTCGTCTCTAAATGGAAACTTATAAGTAATATTGTTAAAATTACCATCCTACAGCCAATTAAAATCCAAGTTTAGCTACACCTTTGTTTACGAACTTTCAGCATTCTATTGAAAAAATATTCAGATTCATGGCTATAAGCTGCGAAAGTTAATTTTGCTGTATGGATTCACTCTTCTCGGGTTAAGTAAACATAATTTACATTAGTCATTCGGCCTTTACGCACTCTCCATGACTTGCAGATTTAAGCTGACATTCTGTTTTATTTGCGTAGTTTGCATTATCTTTCCATGATCATTCAAACATGATACGACAAAGATGATGATAACGATGACGATCCATAGATTAAGCATGATGTAACCTATGCTGAAATCACAACACTTGTTAGCATATCTGAGAAAATATTGTTTACCCATTCGAAGTATCTCTGATCACCTTATATAATAATGTTGTTAAGTAATTCTCCAAAGGTTTTGGAGTTTTTTTTCCTGCAAATCAGAACAACCCTTTCTGCTAACAAACAAATAAAATATACCGGCTGTGTCGTATTTAAGCAGACATTTCGGCAAAAAGAAAGATAAAAACAGCATATGGAATTGTAATCATCAGCATCATCCACAACATTACCCAAAAACCCTTTCATTTTATTTCAATATGAAAACATTTGCCAGTCTTATGGTATAACAATTAAGTAAGGAAAAATCGTCAGGATTGTTTTTTTTCCTTCCAGAAAAAACTTCATTTAATTTTTGTTGAAATACGAGCAAAAAATGTTTTGAAAAACTTTTTTCATATTAGCATCCTCATTTCTCCCGACGCTTTTACAGTAGTATGCGTACGTCAAGTGATTCTGGTGGTGCCTCCAAAATATAATTTCTTATTTTCCTGAGAGAAATGCAGAAAAGGAGAAGAGCTGCTTGGATTATTATTGGAAGAGATATGCATTTTCTGATATATGCTTGTTGTGCCGATATATGTATGTCTAATTATAAGTTTTAGAAAACACGGCACGGAGAAACGAGCGAATTCACTCGAGATCACAATGAAGACATGATGGAATAGTACGGAAACATGGCAGATTGAATTGCTAAAATATTTAAAATATTACCGTGAGAGTTTGACTGCTGCTATGCTGCTAGCGGCGCTTCAAAATGTTGTTTGTTTGCTCAGTATTTCCAATGAAGCTTTGGAGAAGGATATTGAGAGAGAATAGAGAAGCGTATATACACAAGTGAGTATGATCGGTTGTTTTTCTGCCTTGCTCTTCTCTGGATAATACTTTTATCATTTGATTTGGAAACGTCTGTAGCGATTACTATTTCAGTTAAATCTCTGAATTATGCAGTGCCTACTTCAAACTTGTAGTATTCTCTCTCGCTCAATCATTTATTGAATTTTCAGGTACTACTGAAACTATACAAACTGGATTTTCCTTTTGACAGCTCACCATTCAACCGACTGCAAAATCCATTTTTAATCATGTGAAACATTTTACCTTGCCGGAAAGAAACCAGACGTCAAAACTACTTTCCATTAGTGCATATCATGATCCTCCTCATCCTCATCATTGTCAGGTTGATGGATTTTAGTTTTAAGCCGTTGTTGAATGTTTCAAGCTGAAAAAGCAGTCAGGAAGTAGATTACGTAAAAGTCTTTAAAATGCGTGTAAATCGAGAACTGAGGTTTCTACTCTGCCATTAAATCCAACAGGCTTGTATCATGTCAATGTACGTGACATTTTTTGACAAAAATTTTGCAATCCGATACACCACGAGGAGCGTGAAACTTGGGACGACAGGGTTGCTATCTTTGGCAGGGTGAGTTATTGGTGAAAGGTAGGAAATATGCATGCCATATCTTATATAAAGTTGTACTTACAGTATGGCGAATTGCTGATTGACTGAGAGCTTTCAATATAAAACATATCTGGAGGGATTCACTTTATTATTATATAACTAACAACATACAATACACTATGCTTCTTCCCTCAATATTTCTGGGAACATAAATATAAAAATGTGACACAAACTGAACCTATATTGATGATGGATATGATGCTAATGATTGTGATGATTTTATGTAGGGATATGTACTACAAGAAAAGGATAAATATTGACTAAACGAAGAATAGAGGCTGAATAAAAAAATCTATAATTGCTAAAGAAAGACTTTAAAGGGAGAGAATTGACGATAATAATATTTCGTAATACTTCTTTCTCTAACTTTCAAACGAAGACATGAGAGACGACACTCATTCATGGAAACGCAAATGAAGTCGACACTCTTTTAGCTAAACTCATCACTCACTGTATTACGCGTTTCCCAACTAGCATTTTTTTGCACCACTGAAATAAAAAATCACCATCAACTCTGGGAAACCAATACATGTACATATGCAGCATGTCATCACTGTGTAGTATCGTTCATCACACCATCCTCCATTCACCTCTTCCTTCCAACTACAACTACTCATCTCGTTTGCCTCTCGATTCTAACAGCTAACACATGAAGCATACTTTTCACTTTACTCTCCGAGTAGAAAGAGGAAGAGTGGAGCATCTGCAACTCAATCTACTTTATCTGTCATGCATGAATGAAAAACACGAGAGAAGAGGAGAGAGAGAGAGGATAAGAAATAAAAGATGAAAATTGAACTAGTAAGCTCTCTCTTTTCTCTTGCCTGAAAGGAAGTCATCTCTCTTTGAGAATTTATCACGTACATAAATAAAGCATTATATGTTATAGTTATCCGAAAAAGTACAAAAAACCCATGAGTGTCTTTTTATGCAAACCGGACGAGTTATCCTCATCAACGACAGAGACAGCAGTAAGTAACATTACTGCTGCCTCTTGTCTCCATCCTTACAAATTAAGTGTACATATTCTCTTAATAGTAATAATAAAAACTTCCAAAAGTAGGTATGCTTCCTGTTCAATTTTTCTTTCTCGTCTTCTACAACAGCGCAAAAAAATTTTAGGGAGGGAAAATGTGGAAGTCATCATAATCATATATATGGTAGATGATGTTGGTGTTGTTGTCGAGAAGCAGAAGCGCCAGTAGTAGCACACAAGCACCTTTTTCCAATTTAACTTTCTGCGATGACAGTGACGGTGATGATGATGATGAATCCTATTTTTGCACAAAAAAAACTTATCTTCACACTAGACCTACCAAGTATTTCCCTATTTCCTAGTTATTTATCGCTGCTTCGTGGAAAGTAGTGAAAATGGGAATAAGTGTTGTTGATTATTCTTCTTTTACCTACTGCTGCGTAGCTGTACGTAACTTTTTTTTTGCAATTTTCGTATTAATTTTTCACTTCATTATGATTACAATGATGACGCTGATGACGAACTCTGACTGAATCTGTGAGTGGGAGAGGATGTGATCATATCCTGTGATTTTCGTATTGTCCTTGTACGAGAATTTTAACTAAGCTCACACACTCAGCAGATTATTATACAAGCTTCCTTTTCCTTTACGAAAAATGCTCTCTTCCAATTCATCCGTTTCCTTATCAGAGAAATGCCATTAGAAGAACGTCGTGATGGATAATTTAAACAAACGCTTTGCTTTCACGGTGCCATCATCATAAAGGGATGAAATATGGATTTATCGTTGCTCTTGTTTTCCATTATAAACTCAACAAGAATACAACAACATTTTTTCTTTCTCCCAACAACCGAGAAAAAAATGCTTATCAGATCGTACATAGATGGTTATGACAGTAAATTGAAGAATTGGAACAAATGTCCACTCTACAACACCCAGTGTAGAAAATTTCCACGTGACAACACCGTGAAGTAGTTGAATAGAAATCCAACAGGAATTTATCAACCTGAACACGTAAAACATAAGGGTACTGATTGGAACCCTACCCTCTGTAATAACGTCTTCGTTACAATAGAACAAGTTAAGATTTCATTTTTTTGTAAAAAAGAGTTGTCATAACTATTGCCATCCTTTATTTTTATACATAAATCAATATGATAATATTGTGGGCATAATGAGACGTGCGTCTCATGATCCCACATCACCCCCTTTTCTTCACCCAAGCAAGCCGCCAAGTAAGTGGCCAGCATCGAGGAGATCACCTCGACACCCAGAGTAGCAGCCTACTCACTTCTCTTCCACACTTCCAATTTGGCCAAGCTCCTGGCTGGAGCTACTGAACCAGCATCTTCCCCGTTTTCTCCCGTATTCTTTGGCTCAGATGAGCCCTGTAACGTGTTATCTCTTTCCCCAACTGTACTCAGTTAGGTACCCCTGTAAATTATATATTTCCTGGAAATCCGGTTGAGATTTCCAGGCGTCAATTAAATAAAGTGTGTGGCTCTTCACTATCTGAAGAGACCACAGCCATAATATTAAACAATCCCTCGAGTTTGTTCATCATCTTCTTCTTCCTCATCGTCATCATCATCCCCAGTAATTCCCTCGCATATTTCCCTCCCCACTGACTACGCTGCCCAGCATCTTTCAATCTTCCCCGGGATAAATGATCGGGCACTAGGACCCCTTTCCATTTACTACCCGACAATATTATTATTACACATCAGCAATCAAAATTTCAATTTCAGTACCCGTTTTGTTAGATATGTGACGCGGCTGAGATGTGATGATGAGAAAGAGCCTGGTGCTTGCTGGCTTGCTCCTGGAGACAAACAGCTTCACAGAAAGATTGTATGTGAATTTCACAAATGACAAAACACGAAAACATTTATGAGGAGCCAGCAGCATCAGATATTTTTATGTTGAGATTGTTGTGAGCTGAGAGTGTCTGTAAATATAGCGATCATCATACAGGGCGAATAAAAGTGAACAAAACAACATTACAGAACAGTTGCAGAGTTTCAAAATGTAATAAACACACACTCGTTATTTACATTTTGAGAGAATATATTTATTTACCATGTTTTCTGTAAATTCGTGCTCCTCTCTCTGTGCTCCTTCTTCGTTTTCAGTTCTGCTGACAGACAGGAGTCGGGCATTGAGAAGCGACGAGTGGAGACAACAACAGCCATTGTTGTTGCACATGATGACGATGATGACGGTGATATTACTTGAAAAACTGCTGAGGCAGAAACTAATATCTCCTTTTGTACTCTCAAGTGTGATGCAAACTTTTGGCCCTCATATTATTTTATTTATTTCTATTCCTCTCCCTTTCATTTTTGCCATGCATTTAAATGTTTGCAAGGAGCAGAGGGAGAGATACAGAGTGTTCGTCATGACGCGTGGCATCGCCTTTGTCAACCAGTGTGTTAGCCAAGACAAGCTGAATATTGCGCCTTCCGGAAACTGTTTTCAAAACTTACATAACCGCGATTAAGCTTTAATTGAAATCACTTTTGTGCTTCTGGGAATTTTAACTATGAGTATGGATGCTGCGCAATTACTCATGTAACTGGAGGACCTCAGATACTTCCCAATAGCTACATAATCAACTGCATTTCCTTAAATATTCAAGCTCAAGTGTGAACTTAAATACAACTAACGTTTCCTGATTCGTAATAGTACTAGGTTGGTTTAATCGGACGGTACCTTTGTTCAACGGTGTCCAAGTGGTGGCTACTCCCAAAACGTCCAAGGATTGGAGTGTCCGAATTGCGCAATCGATCTGTAGAATGGTATCTTTATATATACGATTTACATTTCTACATTCAACAACACGAAAGGGATTGTAGTTTTAGGTGTGCTTGTCTTATTTTACTTTTCTGCCACCATCCTGTCCTCATCTCATGGTCGTCGTCTTTTTCCTCTCTTCTTTCATCCATGACACAATTTGTTTGCCTTGCCAATGGTAAACATTTGCTTTTATTTGCTTTCATTCTCAAACGAATTTTATGCTGAGTTGAGCGCTTTGATTTTATTCTCTTTTCACCACTCTAAATTCTTCTCTCTCACTCTTCCATCATGATCAAGTGAACCACTTTCTCTCTGAACGAACGTTATTGTGTATACATATTTCGTATGAATACTAGTACGAATACACCGTTTCTTGACGGACGGGAACTAAAAATGTCAGACCACTTTTATTTTTTGATGTTTCAAAATTAATATTTCCGTTTGCGAGACAAAACATATTGCAGCATCTCGAAATGTGTACATGTACATGCATATTCACTGAAATAGATTCATCCTCATATATATACTAACTATTATCGCAAAATACTTCTATCTAGATGGAGAAAGGAAGAAAGTTTAGTGTTTGTATGTTGATTCTCATCCAAAACACGCCACGAGATTCTTTTCAGAGAAAAACAAAGAAAAGCAAGCAAGGAGGAAATAATAATATTTCTCCATGCTACATGCAGTCATCCGACTCATCCTTTGCTCTGTTGTGGCAAGGTATTTAATAAAAAATAAATGTTTATAGGATGTGCCCAATTCACCGAGAAAACAATTGTTTGATTGTGTACTGCTCTACCAGATCACGTACTCTAATAAAAGCCAAGGACACTTCCATCATACCTATTCTATAGCATCTCAACATTATCACAACCCCACACTTTCCCTCTATTCACATCCTTCTGGTAAAAAACAAAGTATGCACGAACAAGTCAACTTCCCATGCAAAAAATATGACGAGAAGGAGGACGAGGACGCGTATTATATAGCGTGAAATGTTAACCCTTGGTTTTTTGTATTCCATGTGGAATTCCAGTTAAAACTCACATAAGAAACGAATGGTAGTAGTATTTGTCTATCTCAATGCACACTTTTCCAACAGAAGGCTATAGAAAGGAAGAAGGAATTCGTCCTCTTCTCAAACTATTATTTTACGAAAAAATTCTTTATCAAAAAGCATTTATTTTACTTCCACATACCTACATACTCACCAACTCCGTACCGCTACCACCATACCATCATCACCAAAACACCGCGATAACAACTATCACAATATCATCATCTCTTTGCAAAGTTTATGTAGTAATAAGCAAGAGAAATATATACTCAAGGGAAGGAAAACACGAAAAAAGGATACGGGTAAGAGTAGGAGATGTGGATGTGGATGGATGAGCGCACAGAGGCGAGAATTTCGTAAAATTATGTTGGTGAAGGTACCGCTCCCATTTATATTGCTGCTACTCATGTTGATGGTGTTTGTGATAACTGATGTACAGATATCATCCAGAATGAGATATGTATAGTATATATATGCTGAGTAGAGTCACACGTACACACGTTCACGGATTATTGTATGCGTGCTTGCGTCCTACCTATTTTTTACTAAACTTTTTGGATGAGAGAAGTAATAATAATACGAGTGAAAACAACCATCGTGAGTTGCGATGATGAAAGTACAATCACTTGCACAAAAGCACAATAAAAACTAAAAAGGAAATGAGATGGGATCCATCGCGGCCTGTATTTTTGTTAAAGTCAGGAGCTATAATGAGAAGAGTGAGTGCAGTCAGTGCGGTGGTGTGTGTCTTGTCTTGACGTTGAGCAAGCTGAAAAAGGAAGAGAATGATAAACAAATCAATAAAATAATATTTTTCATTAGACAGTAAAGTATCCCTTGTCACGTTCCGGATGCGATTCGTGCTGGAATTCGGGCATTTCAAGACGAAAAACATGTTTAGGGGGTACAAAGATAATATGATGACGGTGGAAACGGGAATTACACATAAAATCCTTCCAAGTTGTAAACAGCAACGACACCATTCACCAAACTGTTCAAGTTCGCCAAAAAAGCATTGTGGATCTGTTTTATAGAATCAAGTAATGTGACATGACATTATGATGTCCAGGTAGCGGTCCAGCAAAATGTGCTACAATATTATAAATTAATTCAAGTAACGGTTACCACAAAATGTCAAAATGTAAACAACCCTAATGACCATCCATCCACCAAACCAAATTATTAATGCATCCGCAAGAAAGAGATGAATTGACCAGCTCATGTCAAAATATAGCAATAAGTTGTATTATCCCATCTAATTTATTGACTTTATACGCAATAAAACAACCCTACCGTAAGCTTCTGCCTCGAACGAGATTTCATGGTGGTGGTGCTAAGGAGGGTAGCCGTGGGTGGTTTTCTGCTTTTATGACTGTATTTACCCGAACAAATTATCCTTACATCATTCTATCATTCTCTCCCTAACAGTACCACACTACGTGACAAAAGGCTTCACTTACATCTTTTATTGCCTCCCGAGAAATTACACATTCACATTGCCCTCTTTATCAGAAGCATGATCATCCTTACCACTTTCAGTCTCTTTCCCCCTTTCTTCGACCTGCCCGATTATTAATATCAAAACGTCGAATACTGCCTCATTTGAAGTCAAGTCTTTTACTCGTACACATGTGTCTGTATTTATCAATTTAACAATATCAATATTCTGTGTGGAAATTAAAATGACAGAAAGAGTCAAAATGAATCCTTTTTCTCTGTCAGGCAGATAAAAGTCATTTTGTCATTATCACAATGAAAGTCATTATCTTTGTCACGATCAGTATATGAACTGTAACTTGACTTTCTATTGGTAATAACGACCAAGGGATGAAAATTCATTTATTTACGTTGTCCCGCATTAATTGAAGCTAAAGTGAGTGGACAAAGGATATAGGATTCGAAAAAGAGTTTCCGACAAGTTTCAAATAAATTTCCCCCACTATGGCTATATGAAACTGGTCCCACTTTGGAATGTGGAATGCACATTGCACTCAACACAAAGCGTGTCATCTGCCGCACCAGAAATGTCATAAACATAATAGAGAAGGGACATACATTTCTGCACAGCTAACAATAGTTGCCGCATTTGAATCATGAATAAAACAAGAAGGATATACATCCTGAGATGCAACTACCGAAAGAAATGTTCAAAACGATATATTTAATGCTCGAATGCGAAGCTAAGCTGTTCAAAGTGAATTTAATGCGAAGCTCGAAGGTGAACGATGATGATGGTGATCACATGGAAGAGGATAATAAACCATGGCGGAGCTAACGGGAAACTGAAAATTTCAATTTAATGGCGGATCCTTTGATTTCTGACGTTATCCCGTCATTCTAGCATGAAATCTTAAGTCGTCCCAAAAAATTTTGAAATGGCTGTTACCGCCAAACGTAACTGAAAATTTCAAATTAACGGCGGATCCACTCATTTCTGATGTTATCCCGTTATTCTATTATGAAATCTCACATCGCCCCCAAAAAAATTTGAAATCGCTATAACGGCCAAACGGTAACTGCAAATTTCAAAATAAAAGCGGATCCTTACATTCGGCAGTAAGACAAGTTGATTACTATGACACATGGCATATGTTGTCATTTGAAATTTTTGAAGTGCTAACGGTTTCTAACGGTTGCCGTTAACCGACTAGTCTGATTTTTGGTACAGAGGGAACTCTTGACCTAAGAATGCTGTATGAAATTTGGTGTAAATCGGTGCAGTGGTTTCGGAGGAGTAGTGGGTACAGACACACACATACACACACAGACATGATAATGATCTCATTAACTACCTCTTCAGCGTTTACAACTCTTTCGGTAGTTAATAATGATCATATGACATCCAAGTGAAATTCGTATTCAGAAGAACAAGGAAGGCGACTTGCAGTTGGTATTTTCTCGTTCAGTCGGATGCATTGTGGAGTAAGAATATCAAATGGAGGGATAAAAAACAAACGTCATAATATTTCTTCGATTCGGATTCAATGTAAATTCAAATTGCTGTCATTACTATACCTATGTACGTGTATATTTTGATATGTCTGTTGAAGGTGTTAGTTCCTGCACGCTGCTGTTGCCGCTCTCCAATGATTACCCTGGGTAATTTACCCAAATTTACCTTATAATTTGAGTTGGAATGCACGGAATTTTTACGCTCTTTCTCCGAAACTGATGCTTTAACAACACATATAATAAATAATACATACGGTGGTACGACGGGTTCGGGAATGAGTGAATCTCAAAAGCTCAAAAAATCTAACAGGTAAATATTGTTTGACACTCGACTGTAAAGTCACATCGAGCTGGAAAAAAATATCTTTCGTTTTCATATTGCCAGTACCGAAGCTAGTTTGTACGAATCTCAGTGTGTCGGTCTGTCTGTGTGTACGCATATCGAAACGGCAAAGTTTAAAAATCTATTTTGCTAGCTAGACGAAGACGTGATCTAATGAAATGAAAAGCTGTTAAGGTTTTATATTGTTGAGGAACGAACCTTAAGAATTTGCATATTGCTGTGCTGCTCTGCACAAATTACTCATTTAGGAGGAATAGCAGAGGAGCAGCAGCAGCATACATGAAAAATCTCTCTCTCACTATCTCCTTAAGAGATAGTGAGAATATTCAAATGAGTCTGCTCATCGGTCAATGCATCCTGAAAATGAAAAGTGATGTTGTTTCAACTCCTGTTGAAACAACATCACAAAATCTTTACTATGGAATAGAATTTTCCAATAAAATATTATTTCCTTTGCTGTTGCATTTAGCACAGCAAAGGAACAGAAAGACTAGCAGAGAAGAGCAAAAGGAAGAAAAACAAGAAGAGGGAAAAAGAGGTCATTGGACATTTTATTCAAATGTCCAATGATTGCTGGTGGACAGATAGTTGTCGACCGACAACTACCTCATACTACCACTCATCTTCTTTTCAATATATAATACCAAGCCAGCATATCTATTCTCTTTGAAAATAGATATACTGACTTGATTTTTACCTGCTAAAATTTTCCATTGACTTCAATGGAAGAAATAATAGCCAGTCCAATGCTGACTAATATTTCTCCCATTCTCTCATATACCTTTCCATATTAAATTTTCATTTTTTAAAATTGCTGAAGCGACCACAACTCACTTTGGCCGCTCCAGCAATCATTATCAATCCTGAAGCCATACCCCTCTCACCTCTAAGCAAAAGTTGCTCCACACTTTTTCTTGTGTGGATATCTCCCGTGCTGGGAGAAAAATATCCGATTATCTCGGATTACCCCCAAAATAATATATTTTGGGCTGTGCTCTTTTTACTTGCAAAGCAAGCCTTATTTTTGCTACACAGTAGTAGCATTCCTGAAAACAGGAAAAAATATATAAGTTTTTGGAGATAATTTTCTCTCATCATCATCCACCTCATCTTCATCATCGTGCTGGATTCATCCTACATTTAAAGAACCACTACTGCTGCTGCTATTATTACTGCTGCTGCTATTATTACTGCTGCTGCTATTATTACTGCTGCTGCTATTATTACTGCTGCTGCACTCACTCATCTGCTTTCCATCCGATTTTTGGAAAGAAATCTTGGCAAATTATTTTGCCACCGTGTACCGGGCACGAATTTTGTACGGGCAGTACTCACACCACTCATCCCGATTTCATGATTTCTGGAGAAATAACTCCTCTGGAATTACTGGGCTGACGTTGACATCATCATCCCAACTTATTGCTAGTAGCTAGTTTAAATAGTCTATAGGTATAATTTAATTAACAATTAATTACTCTCTCTCTCTCTAACTTCATAATTTCGACTAGTGATCACCCACGACTTACCTAAACCCTGCTTAAAATATGCGAATAGTTTGATTTGCTTTTTGCAGTTAACTAATTCGGTTCTTCGTGCCTTCGTATCCCTTAATCATCCCTTCGTACATTTATGATCACTTAGTCTGCTGTCACTCTTTAATGTTCATTAATTCAATAACTCTAGTAATTAAGTAATTTAAAAACCAGGAACAACTCCATCCAAATAAAATAGATTGGCTCTGATGACTTTGTAAGTCACAAGCCTACAGAGTTGTTTCCTGTTTTGCCAATTCGCAAAATACTTTAACTTTTCGCTAGTGCGAATTACATAGAAAATATTTAAGTGGTTTCCTTATAAGAATAACTTTTACTTTACTATTCCTAATTCTATAAATTCCTACAACGTACAGGAAGAGCTCTTACCTAGTTAGAGGAACAATTAGTTAAATATATTTAAAGTCTACACGAGTATTTATAGAATTAAAACGTGAGTAGTTAAGAAATAAGAACTAGTAAGTTATTTAGCGAATATTATTCTGAAACCAATGATTTCCTCTCAGAATAAAATAATACTCATTTAAAAATATCTCCTTCTTCTTTGTATTACGATTACCAATCCATTACTTTCTGATTTGTGTACTTTCGATTCTCATATTACGTCCTTCATATTGCACTATTCCACAATTATCTGAAATACTACAATATTTCCAAGTATAAGAAACGATCATCTTCTTAACCCCCTTACAAAATGGCGAACCTTTCCAGTCTTAAGGTTTAGGGTTTCAGAAATCATGATTATATCATTTTCAAAATAATATACCTTTCAAATTTTAAGGTTTAGTTACTGGAAAGCAAACAGCCTCAGGTTACTTTGCAAATTAGTACGCTTGTCCCGCTGTCATGATTTCTGAGACTCAACTTAAGAAAAGAACCTAATAATGTTACTGATCGTTTTCTTAATAGTAATACTGCAAGAAAGAGAATCACGAGAAGGTACACTGTAAATAAATAAGATAAAAGGCAAATAATTTAAAAAAATATATTCCCCAGTTATTGAAATTTTTTGTGGGAAAGAACCAGGGGCAGTGAACTGATAACCTGTCTCTAACCTATATGGCTGACAGGTTACATTCACATTATTCCAGTTTATACTTGGAATTTTCCAGTAGTAACAATAACTACAAAATGGCAAATTGTGAAGATAACC
>JAHZMV010003529.1:0-20103 GCA_027743765.1 Coecobrya sp. COE2
GTAAAGCAAATAGCATCCCCATCGACACTATCAGTACATGCATGGTATTCCCATTCAATGTACGTTTATATTGCATCTTGATCTGCGAAGAAAAAGAGTTAATGGATGACTTTTAGAGACGGGTGGGAAAACGAGAAGAAATTGCCACTGACAGTGTAAAATAACCAGAAAAATCCTGCACGTCTACGTATTATGAATTGTTCAATATGCATACTTGTCTGCTCATATTATGTAGCATAAAATCTGTAGAGATATTCTTATACATAATCCATCTTAACTTCATGTAACTCCCATTACACAATTTTCCGGGTGTCGAAAAGAAGAGAAAAGCTTTCCTCCGTTTTTTCCTGTAAAAAATAAGCGGAACTCGGCACAGGTAATCCATAAAATGTACAAAGTGAGTACAAGTACAAAATGATAATTTTCTTCTGCATTGAGTTCATCTGTCTACTCGTTTGAGAAACGGAACTAGTCTTCAAACGATCCGTATCTTAATGGCTTATATATCCAGTAATTCTTCTGACTTTGTCACATCGTTTGTTATAAAACATATGCGTAGCGTCTAATAACTCTCCTCTCTCACTCTGTTTGTCGAACGTGTTAAGCTGATCAAATGCAGTGAGAATTTCCATCTCTCATACGTTCCGTTTAATAATGAAATGCCAATGACACACTGCCAGATTGCATTTCGGTTCATGCTTGGAAGTAGCAGTAGAATACACAAAGAGCAGAAAAAAAGGGAGCTCGGCTTATAAGATCTGATAACAAGTTACATTACAGCATTTCGGATCTGTTTTCCGCTGGTGCGGCTGTTATATACGGGAAGAATGACTGAAAGTCTCCAATGGCTTGCACTCTCTTTGCACTTCGCAGATACCTTCAGAGAAATCGGGTAGTTTTCTATCGAGAAGTAGCAATGTTCGTGTGGAAAAATATATAAAAGTGCATAGAATATTTATACGTACGTATATCCAGCATTATTGAATGAGATCCCCTTTCTTGTGCCTTGTGATGCCTTCCTCGCTCTTCCATCTACTCAATTCCATCAGATGAATGAAATTCTTCATTGGGAATATATCCCTTGGAGCGAACATATGTGAGAAAAACCATTTTTCTCTGTCGACTCATGACTCTATCTTGTTCGGTCTGTCTGCTGCCTCCAACAAACAAGCAGAAGTAGAAGAGTGTGTCTTTACCTTATTCCTTTCTATAATCAAGTTGGCTTTCGGGAATCTACTTCTTTCTGCTTTTCTGCCTTATAAGTAATATCATGTAAGAGCAATGCACTTTCGTAGGCTTGTGTAACTTGTACCTACGCATGAATGTATGTACATATAAATATGTCTACATAGTAGAACATTCCTACATACGTGAAACTATTAAAAAGTAAAGTGCTCGTTTCTCTATTCTCGTCTTTTTTATATACCTCGACAAACTACCTTCCATATTGTTCCGTTGCTGCATTTTATCAAGTGAGTAAACAGCAGTGAGTGGATATTACGGACGTGGAATCAGTCAAATTAAATGCACATGTTTCACCCTTTTGATCTCACAATCCATTCTCATGAACTTTTCCTTCGTCGATTTAAAACACTTTATTTTTCCCAAATCAGTTCTACGCACGCACATCCTATACAAATTATGTGCCCAGTGCAATATGCGTACGTAATGACTTTGTGTCTTTTTTATTTTAAACTAATAGTCCAAAAATAATAAAGCTTTTACATCAATCCATCCATTACATCACCATTTTTGGCTCTTTCACAAGTCACAGAATTTCGCTACTGGTTAGGTATCCAGATATTCCATTCCATGAGAAGAAAATGGAGCAATTTTCAGTGTGAAATTTAGTCACAAATTTGCTGTCCGTTTTCCCCAACTGCCATAATATTACTGAAAAGTATGATGATAATGATGATGGTTTCATACACACACAATACCATCACCATTTACCACTTTCCTCCTCGTCAACACACGCTGCTTCCCTTTCAGTTTTCAAGAATCCCACAACCCATTACCGTAGACATTATCAATTTTCATAAATATTCCTCCACACCCATACACAAAGCGCAGTATTGCAACTGCTAACTGCAAACAGTGTAAATGTTGTGCGTTGTGCTTATATATGGCGCATAATAATGTGAATGTGAAGTAAATTGTTTTTTCTCCCTGTGCAAAATGTTTATGAAGCGTGATATATGCTTGAATACCACTACTGCCTTTACTGTTACAGCTACCATTATGCTTTCCGTTTCACCGGATGTACCAAAGTGGCAGCTGAGGACTAGCTGGAGTGGAGGAGCCTGAGTCGGAGAGGTCCACAGAGGTCTGGTCATAAGGATTATTTACAAGTGTGCTTATTACGTAGCACACAGTACAGCACAAAATACTGGTTGCGCTAATGGACACTGTCATTCCTCCACTGGACACAACAAACAACTCTCTAACCGCAACTCCCGTACAAAATGCACACAGTCCAAAAAGCTACACTTCCCTTTTTCCTCGCCGTCACCACCAAGAGAACTGCAATAAAAACAAAATTTTTGGAAAGTGCTTCCATGTTCCTCTTTCCCTGTTGTCCCTTCTTGTCACACAGCACTAGCTGAATAGTGTCATATTGCTAGGTTATTCGTGCGTACCATGGGCTTGCACAAGATGATCAAAGAACATTTTCAAAGAACAAAGTATTTTACTACGGTAAACTGCAATCAAAGCCCATCTACTTGAGTAGTAGAAGGGCAACTTTGTGCAGCACAGCTATTCTAGATTTTCTAGTGTTTGCCGTAATTTTTATTATTATATCAAATGAAACAGAAGAGAGCCGGAAACGTAACGTTTAAAACATGGCTTCCTTCATGTCGTCGTAAAGGGGCTTGGGAAAACTTATGGATTGTGCTACTAAAATAACCATGATAAAGTAGAAAGCGGCAAGAGAGAAAGGAATAGAGAGAGTAGTTAAGTGCTTCATGTCACTACAGTAGACTAACTAAAATGTAGGAGAAAGGACCATTTGCAAACAGCACCGTCGGCTGAATATATTTGTAGTCGAAAAAAGGGGTAAATACACAAGGAGTAGAAAAGCAAGCAGCATCATTTTGTATTGCCGTTGTGACTTTGTATTATTATTATTGCGCTGCGAAAGTCAAACTCACACAAGGAGAAAAATTATTTAAACAAGAAGAAAATAACACTAGAAAAAAGTGTAGCGATAGAAGAACTGCGGCAACAATTTTCGAAAACTTGGTTATACGTAGGTGTATATCATGTATATTTATTATATTTTTGTACTATTGGAGTATATAGAGAGCACTAGTACAAGTGCATGGTGGAAAATGTAAGAGTAATATTTTCCTGTTGTTGAATGTCCTTCTTGTCGTCGTTGTCGTGTGTGTAACAGCAGCTGACTCCAATTTTCATACAACTTTTCATTCACTCTTCCAATCCTAAATCATGAAAAGTTGGAAAACTGAAAGACGAAAGCAAGAGCTCACAGAGCTCTTGACACGGTTTTTGCTCAAACAAGCTGTGTACATACTCCTTTGCTCGTACTTGTTCTAGAAGAGACACTATATATATACATTTCTGCATATTATCTGCATTCTTCTCTTTGGTTCTCTTTTTTTGTTAAAAAAATCTTTTTCTCCAGAGCTTCCTGCTTTCATGGCTGACAATGTAACGTAACCAGAGTTGGAAGAAGAAAGAAAGAAGACATGTTTGGCAAGCAGAAGCTCAGTCACACACACACACCAAATATATATTTGGGTGAACATGTAGAAAAAAAGAAAAGGGCTCGACATTCTTTTTCTCGGGATATTTTGAGTGCTGAAAACAGCTTGAACTTCTGAAATAACTACTGCGACTCTTCTTCATATTCTGTACAGCAAGAGTATATAAAGTTAATGCCTTGTCTAACCTCGGCAAACTGAAGAGGAGACAAATGTCCGTACAGCACAGCAGCTAGCATAGCCATTACTTGTGTTACCACTGCCACTAGCTCAGGATCCGAGATGGTGGTGGTCTCCTTCTGATATACAAAAAGCGTCAACTCCCTATTTTTAAAAGAGGGACAAAGTCTTCCGGCTCCTGGAGAGAAAGCTTTTTCAAGAGCCCATTTCACTCCGATCTCAAAGAGTGCACAACTAATTCAAAGACTCTGTGAGGAACCATTACAAAAAAGAATAGAATGAATGTAAGAAAGAGAAAGAAGAAGAGGAAAGAGGAATAACCTGGGTGGGTAGGGTAGTGGTATATTTAAGTATATAAAGCATAAGCATAATATTATCTACATACTATATCGTCATTTATGTAAAGGCTTATATTTTTAACACAGCCGGTGGGTTTTTAGTGGAAAGCAGAAGAGAAGATATACAGTGTACACGGTTGAAGGAAAATTCGCCTTTCTTCTTTTACTTCCTCTCGCTTTTCATGCATGCTTGCACGGTAGAGATATCGTGATGAGGAAGAAAAAGTAACAGAGTTTTAAAATATAGGAAAATGTGTGGGTGGCCAGCCTCTAGCATATTACTAAAGGGAAAAAGGGTTGTTCCAGATGTAAGTAGGTGGATATAGGTACTTACTATATACTTCTGTAGATTTACTAGTATCAACACCATATCGTGTCAACAGACAGGTGCATGAGGTATTGTTAGTGCTTTATAAAATCTACTAAAGCAAACTGATCCCACCAAATAAAAAGAAAAAAGGATATTGAACAACTTTAGCAAGCAAGTGTGCTGGAAAAAGGAAGTAAATCTGGGTTCATGAAGTTATATCATCTTGGTCTCGGTTCTTCAATCTGGAAATTGCGACAAAGAAAACGCAAACGAAAAGAGAATACGAATGCATCTTTTGATCCGATGGTGTGAAGTACATATAGGGACTTGGTATACCAATCTTGGAAACTGGATACTGATTTCCTTTTCTTCCAATTCCTTTCCGCCCACGGTAAAATATTCTTGTGTACTCTTTGCCTTTTAATGGATGTAGCATGTATTTTATAATCTGTACTTGGATCGAGATCCGATTGTTTTGTGTAAGAGTACAATATTATTCTAAATTGTAGTCCTTACCAATAAGTTTTGGCTCTACCATTTGTAACGGAATTTACAAAATATCGACAAAGTCGCAATAAATGACAAGTTTCTTTGCTTGTCACCGCTAAGTGTACCAAACTGTGATCATACTTATGAATATTTAATTTGATTACCACACAAGCATCGTTCGATGTAGAGTGATGTTCATTATAAGTATCTTTGATCAAAAATGGAAATAATGGTTAATTTTAATCATGCAAACACCGGTCGACAATCAGGTAATTAAATTATTTGGTTTACCTCATTCAGTGAGTAACGCATAATGTCATAAGGCTCACATCATTCAAATATCTCATACTAAAAGCCTACTTTCCAAACGTAGTGCAATGTAAGTGTATCACACTCTCCTCACTTGGTTGGTTCTTCCTCTTTACAGTCCATCAGAGAGTCTGCAATGATGAGGCAACTTTCCATGCATTGTTTTTTCTGTGTCGCAAATTAATTAACGCTCCTACTACCAGCAGTCAGCAAACCATCAATGTTGAGTTGACAAAGAAATTAACGACACAAGCCAGCAAAACATCTACCATCATTTCTCACATAGGTATAAAGAAAATACAAACTTATTTATAAGAATGTAACCATTAACGTTGGTTCGATGAAATGTATGTTTCATATCTGTTATTTCCACTCTATAGCTACATTGAAACAACAACCCTCCTCCATATATAATCACTTTTGTTACTACGTTTGCTGTCTCTAAATTCATTTATCTCTCCACTTTCATTACCATCACCATCATGATCATTACTCTGCCACTGCTACTTCAAAGTCATCCTCATCATTCTTGTTGCTTCAGTTTGTACACATCGTTAGTTTACTCCTTTTCGTAATAAATGAAACATAAGTACAGCAACGTACTGACATAAAGACAAAAGCCGTGGACTCCGGCGCCGCGATGAACGGCCAGAAACAGACATGAGAGGACAGAGAAGAGACGAGTGAGAGAGAGAGAACAAAGCTGAATTGAATTAGGTGATTGTTTTGTTGCGTTCCTTCATCGTCAGTTTGGAATCAATAGCTGTGAAACAACAACTGAAGCGCATCTTTTTATTTCAATCAGTATTCCACACAATACATACAGAAATATAGTATTCCTTTGACAATAATATGGTTGAGCTTATATAAAGACCAGGAATGATACTGCAAAACTTGCCAGCTAAAATCAAAACGCGTTGATGGCTTAATGTGATGGGATGATTACTACAGTTTGACGCTTGCGTAAATGAAAGATGTATTTATTTAATGTAAGTATGTTACGTTTACAATGAAGACATTTCCTTCACTATCGCTTCCACCGTTCATTGAAATGACCATATCGACTTAAGTATAGAGTCATGAATGTAAAGCATGTTATATGATGTAGGTTTAGGAATAATCCTAACAGGTACTCACCGCGAAGAAAATTGATTCGAGTTCCTATTGTAATTGTAAAAAGATTTGTTACGCGATTGGTTCCGATATAATATTCAAGTATTGATCCCTCATGTGTGCCAGCAGTTCATATTCACATCAGACATAAAGCTCTAACCTCCCCACAGCGATGTAAACAAAATAGCACACTAGTGATGTGAGTTATGATTTTCCCATGGAACTCAAAACCCTGTGGATATTATAAGTACCTATTACTTAAACGTGTATGAGTCTTATATGATAATACTTCAAAAGTATACTTTCGGTTGCGAAATGCCATATTACCGATTTTCCCTTTTGGCGAAA
This sequence comes from Coecobrya sp. COE2, assembly GCA_027743765.1. Taxonomy (NCBI): domain Eukaryota; kingdom Metazoa; phylum Arthropoda; class Collembola; order Entomobryomorpha; family Entomobryidae; genus Coecobrya; species Coecobrya sp. COE2. The sequence continues at coordinate 6,813 of JAHZMV010003529.1, forward strand.
ACAGAGAAAATGGATCAATTCGTTTTTACCAGGTCACAAGAGCAAAAAAAGGATTCTAGGCTAAATTTACTCTCTCGTCTCTCTATAATGTTACATACTATATACGTTAAAACAGTTCAATTCAAAAGGTTGCAATAAAATGAACATATAAAACATCCCAGTTGTTATTTTTTGTGTATTATGTAGGTACCTAAACTTATAAAAGAGACGCTTTAAGCATTCCGACAAACAAGAGCAACCTCGTCGCTTACTTTACTACCACCACCATTTTCCCACTTTGTCAGACTTGGCTATTCATGTGAAAGGTATTTTTTTCTGCAATACATTTATTGCGTACAATATCATTCAGAGATGGAGAGAGAAAGAGCGCCTGAATGCAAACACACTGAACAAAAAAGAGCGATCGAAACAGGAGTAGTGGCAGGATAGCAACAAAAGGGAAAGTGGTAACTGAGAAGCGGATAACAGGGCAAAAAAAGATATAAAACTTTGATTTTCTGTAGACATGACTTGACGCGCTAATGGGGTGATGCTGTTTTTGTTGCTGTTTTGTTGTACCACTTTACCCGAAAAAAGACAGCTTTTAAGCTGCTCGCCTGTGTGCCACTTCTTTTTACCTTGAAAACGATACCTCGCTTGGCTGGTCATCGATGTGAGAAAAAAAGGAAAATAGCTGGACTGTGAGACTTTCTCTACTCACGCATACATACCTTCACCTTCAAACTCGGGCATTATGTAACTCTAACAGCATTTTTTCAGTAGACACACACCTAAAGAATTGTAAGTGAAACATAAATGTTATACTTTTTCATTTATAGCCTTATTATTGCTATAATAAATACTTCTCGACTAACAAGAATCTACAGTGATCATTATTACACAACCACCAGAGGAGTGACGCAGTATGAGCTCCCTTACATTTGAACAATATATCAATAAGTGTGTTGATGCACACTGGAAAATACTGGCCTAGAAAAGAAAACTGATTACTTTCACTTCGCAGACAAGAAAAGGACAACATAAACTCTTGTACAACTTGTCTGCTTCAAATGACATCAGAGCTTTAATCGTTCCGCTGAAACTGAAAATTAAAACCATAACTTTTGTTTCAAACTGCTGGTGTCCTCAATATCCGCGATAAAATGGCAACATCAGTGAAGACAAGTAACATTACGAAAGCAACTGCGAATTGGAAACTTGTTCCGAGTGGATGAGTAAGACTAAAACTTTGATTTAGAAAATAAGCCATTTTTGTTCCGGTGAGCTTTATAAATGTATAAAAAGTGAGGGGATAAAACGTAGAAAGTAGGTAGGATATATAGGATATTTAGCTGTTTCTGCAAACTTGTCATTTTAAATGTGTGTTTAGTGTGTAATATGCAAAACGCAGAGTGATAGTATATATTATTGTGTAACTTTCCTTTTCCACTCTTTTTTACTGTTCGTCTTTGACTTTTCTACACAGTCCACCAGATTGTATATCCTCTAGGCATATTAGAGAAGAGAGGAACTCATTGAAAAACTAAGCCAACAAACTTTTCTACTTCTTCTATATTTAGTCGCTTGCTTACAGCTGGAGAACTGATGATAAAGTCACATGTAAAACATCAGAATAAGCAGTTATACACACAGTTAAACTTGACTACACGATGAGAAAAAAAGTAGGGAAAAGGGCAAAAGAAAAGAAGTAAAATGATATCCGAGGCTGCGAAAACAGCAAATGGAACAAAAAGTCACTTTGCCAAAAAAGAAATCCAGGGAGAGAGGAGATGAGAGAGGGAAAGGGAATGGAGTTGATGTTGCCGTTTTGCGTTGTTGCTCTTGCTTTTTCGCCTACTTCCGGAGCAAATGGGATGAGATGAGTAGAGGAGATGAGAAGTAAAAGATGTGAGACGAGCTGTTACAAAAGCGAAATGCGTTTTTATAGTTTTCAAGTTGACTTTTTAGGAAATGTAAATCCAGAATACACACTGGAACTAAAGTAAAGTACATATATAAATGAATGTCTATTAATGCCTTGTTTTTCTCTAAAGACAAGCAAGCAGAGGCATTGACAAGTGCACACATTTAGAAAAGTGAACAAGGTAGCAGCAAACTTACATCTTGTATAATTCGGCAAGGTACACATGGGTAGGTAGTAGTGTTATATTTGCTATACATATGAACAATTTTAAAAGGCCAAGTTTTTAGACAACATACCTGTACACCAACCAAAAATTCTCTATTTTGCTAGAGAGAAAAAGTTGTCTGGTTCTTTTTACTAACTTGCTCCTTCACTCTCTCACTTTCTCATTCCCTCACATCTCTTAGCATGCAATATATACTTCCTCTCTCCTTTCTTCTCTTGTCCCCTTTTGCTAATGTCACATGAAACAGAATTTTCGGTTGAGAAATTGCAACAAAACTTTCATCAGACCTTTTTGGCAGCGATTTTAAGGTAGTTTCTTCTCCAACAAGACAACCATGATATTGCTTATTCAATGAGTCTACACGTAATATATATGAGCATTATATTATTATTACAAAGCACAACATTTTTTGTAATGGTTGTGAGTTTGGAAAAAAAGGTGACTGTAGTGGGTGCCTACGCGTAGTAGCAGTAGCACATCTATCCAGAGTACTTTGGTGATGGCGGCGGTGTACTTATGGTGATGATGGCACCGTCAGTAGTTTTTACTTGTTAGATACAGTTTTGTGAACAGCAGCATATTTTCTGAGTAGATGACTTCATTACCACTACTTGACTACCTCCTTCGTACTACTGATATACATACATACTAAACAGTAGAAGAGAGGTGGCTATGTATATAAATAAAAGTTGGAAGAACAAACGTAAAGTGAAACGAGTACTGCTACTCCTCTCATGAATTCATTCATGTTGCTCACTTCCTCTCTCTTCTCTTGTTTTAATTTAATCTGGAATGCCTTCTTCTTCACTGTGAGGGTGCCTCTCTCTTTCCCCAGCTCCGTTACTCTCTCCACTTCCATGTGTTCTTGCTCGCTTACTGCTTTCCTGCCTGCTGGTTGATGCCTTCGTTGAATTACACACATAACTTTACTCTTGCTGATGATGATAACAACCAGAATAGCACCTCAACTCAAGTGGAAGTAATATGAAGTCCATACCATAATTTATGACTACGCTGCTCTACGTTTTGTTCCCTTTGTCGCTCTCCTTTCCTGTGTTGCTGCGATGCTGGTGGTGGAAGAAAATTTTCGGAACACGTGGTAGGTGATTGCATACTAGCATCATCATAGAGTGGTGGTATGTGTACCATTAAATGGTACGTCTATGAGTATCCATGATTTTTTAAAACTATTTTGGTGGCATAACGTTTATGTCGTAATATTTCTCACCACAAAAAAATCTCCATGCAATTTCCACGTTAAAGTGGAAATGAAAATTTTCCAACGGAGGAATACCGAGAAAATTACTTGCGAGGAAAATTCATACTTCAAATACACAGCTCTCTTTCTGTTGCTAGTTCCGTCCACGTTCCAGTCTGCATCTGTGTGTGTGCATATGCCACTCTGAGGAGGCGTCATGTCTTCTTGGAGTTTTGTCGGAAGGGTTATGACTGGAAAGTGGCGAGGCAACATCAACACTAAATTTATGCATGTAAACTCAATTAATTTATTCATATTAATTCCCATAAATAACATCCTCCACCGTCACCAGAAAGGAAAGCTCCAGCAAGCTGTGTATAGTATGTATGCTACATACATACACTACTTATTTTGGCTTTTGATGTGGAAGTGGAGCGCAATGTAAACGTATTGAACACTTGGATTTTCTCCTCCTCCTCCTCCAGCAATAATAATTCTCAGCCCATGACATAATAGTAAGAATAATCGGTGCGTGTAAAGAACCAGCTTGTCAGCAAGCGTTTTAAATAAACAAAATCACAAAAAGCGGCCGACTCGACTGACGACGACCGGCAGAATACATATGTTCATTCATTCAACAACGACGGGGAGGGTCAGCAGTGTCAGCAGTTGCTGGTCGTATTTTCAGAAAACGGAATATTGGGCTTGTATAATCCATATTCACAGCAGAAGCAAGCATCACACAACACAAAATCTCAAAATTTATGATAGTTGTAAATGACTCCAATGCAAGCGGAGAACCAAAGGGGTGACAAGCGACAGAAGCTTATAATACGAGATAAGGCTTGATGACGATGAGATACAAGCTGCAGATTAAAACTATTTAAAGTTTCCGTTCCTTTGGTTTGCTTGCAGAGCATATTATCATTGTAAAAGGCTTGAAATGAAGCATTTGATTATATCATTTTTTATAATCCTTGCATAGCTGCATGGACATTAAGTTAAGGGTCTCATGAACGAAATTCAAACCACCATGAAAAGTTAAGCGATAAATGTATTCAATAGAAGGATTAACATTTTGGGGAAGACTAAACATTTCATCCTTTTTTGACCACTGTTCAAAAACTCATGGATTTATGCACGTTTTAAAACATTATCCGCCACCACCCCTTTCATTTCATGCCTTTGCACTGCACACGCTCATGAAAAATAAACCAGTATACAAGCAAAGCCGCAGTTGTATCAACAACGACCGCAGTAAGGCAACAAATACAATATATAGAGCTCCCTTCTCTGATAATATTTTTGATATGTACACCATAGATCGTGTGCAGACCAGTGCTTTTAGTATTGCTTTGATGTGGTAAGCCAAACAGAATCTCAATATCGCTGATGGTAGCACCATCAACATCATCTAAGCTACCTATCAGGGCAAAGATCTTTTTTGTGAAAATCCTCAAGTTATTACCTCTCCTCATTTGATTTGGCTTGCTTTCATTTCAACATTTTATATAACCGACTAATTCCTCAATTCATCTCTCACACCTCTTGTATCTACTACTGTATAGATTCATAATATTATTATTATGTAACCTCTTATTTTTTGCACTCAAATTTCTTTTTTCATATTGCATGCATGAACAACGATAACTATCGAGGCATGAATCTTTTAAGCATGCAAGAGAAATATAATATTGGAATACCAGCAAAAGTATATTTTACATCATAATGGAAAAATATGCCAGGAAATTTGAAATAACAAAGTACAAAAGAGACAGTAATATAATTTGCACTACTTTCTAAAAACCCCATCAGGCTCAAGATTCCAGATGTGAAAATCTTCCGGGAATGAAATGGGAAACACTAATGAAAATTCAAAGCAAACTGTTCAATCCAACATTATTATGAAATAAAATGAATGACTCTTTTTCTACTGAACCAAGCTGTGCCAAGAGTTTTCTTGTTCTTTCTCATCTGACTCCAGATACTACTGCTTTTTAAATCCAATCTTCATCTCTCTCATCTTCTTCACATGGGGTTTCTCTGACTTTCTGTTCTGTATCTTGGGCTGGTGTAAGCCTACTGGAGTCAGACCAGCTTTTTTGCCTTATACATAGTAAAAAAAGGAAAATGAGGAAAGTGAAGAAAGAATGTTTTGAATTCTTTGGAAAAAGAACGCCGTGTGTAATTGTCACATGGAATAACAAAGTGACAATCGTCCTCGCGATTAGATTAAAACAGCAGGATACCAAACTCAATTTTTTATAATGACGACATCGAAGGAGGAAGAGAGAATATTGTATTTCTTTTTAAAATTCTTTGTCATTATTACGAAAGTCAGCATTCACATCAGCAAGGTATGAGTTGGAACAGGGACATAAATATCTTTAGAGAAAGGGAGAGTAAAGTCGAAAGGATGTAAAAAGAATACGACTCTTTGGAAGACATCACAGTTTCCTTGTTTCGTTAAATGGAAAACTATATATGCACGTAGGTATTTTCTTTAGGCTCGTGCGGGGTTCGCGGTGTGACAAGAAAAATAAGTAATAATATATTAAGAAACGGTAGGAATGCAACCCTCCAAACCAACCATCACCACAACTCTTCACGGTGGGGTAGCAGCAGAAGGAAAAGGGCCACTGACTATACTAGTCTACTTTTCTGATGGATTTATTCACATTCACAAACACAACTAATTTTAACATTCTTTTCCTACCACTTTCTTTTCTTTCAAATAAAACAACTTTCAAGTCAACTGAAACCTTGTCGTAGTGTCGTCATTTTCGGAACAAAAGTCTCTGATTCTATGATCATTTCTAGTTGTTTGAATTTACTAAAAAAAACTTTAAGACAGTTCTAAATAGTATAGCTCAGTTAAAGCATGATACGACGTGTTAAAGAGGTGTGGGCACATAAATATTTTCTTTTCGTCCACCTTTTGTCATCGCATATTCTTCTATGATGACTCGCATAGGATGCTTCCACCCACAGCCCCTGTCTTCAAACAAACATCTTTTTTCTGTAATTTAATAACATGTCTCCAAAGAATATGATGAGATACTAGAAGACTGTTAAAAAACTTGACGTGATCATGATCATCATCACACACTACTACTCCTTGTGTAATGTTTTCCACATTGTGGAGATACTGAATAAAGAGGAAAAATAAGAAAGTGAACAAGTTTTTGTTCTCTTATTCCGTTCATTTTCCCTCAGCTCACAAGGGAAATCGAAAAATGTTTTCCCGCATCACTTAATCAATTCATACACAAACTGCGCTAAAGCGCTGCTCCTCTACTGCTCTTGGCTTGTCTTTGTGAGTCGATTCTCAGTCACAAACTGTGTGTCGCATAACTTAAGACTTGCTTTGTTGACGATGGGATGAGACCACTGAAATTTCAATGCATTTTATTTGAACACAATAGAAAGTGAAGAAAATCAATTGGATTCAATCTACTTTCTATTCTAGAAAGTTGTCGGTTACTTGCTTTCCTATTAGCACTCTTTTATATACTAAAGCCCACCACAATAAAAAAGATTTTTTTTCTTTTTCCAAGAAGAAAGCAGTGAAAATTCATTATAATCCTTAAAACAATTTGAATTACTTGATTTATGTATTTGTTCAAGTAAAGAAGCTCCTATTTTCCCTCTTTAAAATAATAAAATCAGCATGGCACTTTGCTACAAATAAGAAGATGTAGTGTTTTTTCTTCTTTTATGAAGCTGGTTATTTGATAGACTTTGCTGGGATCGTCGCCAGAATATCTAGAGGCTTCTTTGATGAACGGGTAAACGACCAAATGAGCTTCAAAAAGTGTTTTTGTGAATTACTTTACTTAAAAAGTTTTATAGACAAGATTGGCATATAAGCATTTATATTTGAAGTAATCAAGAATGTCAATCGTATAAGCGGAGTACATAAACAGAAGAGAAATTACCGCTTATATCTATCAGCTTTCCAGTTTCAAGTAAATCAAGAACAAGATTTTTCCAGATTCTTTCAGATAATGAACTCGGATTTGATATCATTCTGTCCCATAAGTAAAAATTGAACTTTTGTTCAATTTGTTTGTACTCTTCATACATGCATATGTATGCATATATAGGTTCATCTTGGCATTAACTGGGTGACAATTGGGGTTAATACTATTTTTACTTCAGTATTCTACCAGAGTTTCCCCTTTGAGCAAAGTGACAAGTGGTAGTCTGGGTTCACACAAGAAAAAAACATCAGCATAACATTTACACAAGAAGGAAACGGAATCAAAGAAAAGGGGAAAATGCTAAAAGCTTCCCGTAAAACTACTAATAGATCGATCTTTGCCCTAACAATATCCTGGTTTATTCGGGTAAAATACACTCTGACCCTTTAAAGAAAAGAGAAAAAACTCTAGAAAGAGCTGAACTGAGAGGATTGAGCTTTCTATACCCAACACACGTTTCTGATTGAGTCCATCCAACGTAACGTTAGAAAGCACAAGTGGCTTCTTTTAAAAAAGAGCAAGTACTAAACCAAGCGAAGACGCTCTTTACTCGCCTTTTTACTTTACGATGGTCGACCCTACAAAAACATGACATGAAGTATTCATTTGATTTTTTTTTCTTCCCTACGAATTTTTTATACTCTTTTGTCATTCTCCAAGTTTTCTATATGGTGGTGTACATGAAAAAGAATGGATTCGCTTTGCGTATGAACAGATCATACAAATGTTTACGTAATTCTGAAAAAAGTTTCCCATGCTCCCCATCAGCCGCAGCCACGAGCCACCATATCCATTTTAGAAGCAGCGTTAGTTTTCCTGCATTTAGAATAAGCAAAGTGACTGTCAAACGGGAAAAACGTGAGTGGTGAGTAAGCAAGGAGTAAGTAGAATGCACTTTGAATATTTACAAGTTAGTTGTGTGTGTTGCAATGATGATGGAAATGATGATCATGATGCGATTTCGGTATGTGTAGTTTTAGTCGTAAAATGAACGCATTTTCTATGCATGATGGTACGTGTAAAACTAAAAACCTTTACGAGAAAACATCACGTCACGTCTTTCCATACTGCCGCACCATCACATCATCAGCACCCGACAACTAAAACTCTTCTAACTTTGCAATCTTTTTTCTAGGAAAAAAAAACAGTGGACGTACTTGTGTCTTCTTATGACTTGCGAGCACACACACACACACACATGAAAACATAAAAAGTAAAGGTTAAAGACAGAGGAAAAAGTATTTACATTTTGTGTAACGCGGAAAATTTTATTTCTTGTAAAAATTGTTCACAACCTTTTCTGACTTCCTCCTCCTTCAATAAAAAATGTTCAAAAGCACTTAATTCAGAATGCGTAGTATGCTATGTATGCTTTCTAGACGATGCAAGTTCAAGTGCATTCTAAACAATAATAACAATAATAACCCTATGCCGTTTTGTAAAGTTAGTTTCGTTGAACAACAAACAGAGCAGCAACCATCATCACCACTCATACGACAAAATATCTTCTTGATTTTTATGCTGGAAAACACATAAAATTGCATTTTTATGTGTGTAAAACTAAGTGAAACGTTGAATTGCGATAGTGAACAGGAGAGAAAAGTAGCTCGGGATAAAAAATAGCTTTGTCCCTATTTTTACCACACATTTTCTTCATGTTTCCTGTCCTGGCTATTATTATTAGACCGAGACCACTATATAATATCGCTCCTTTCCTTCTCCGTCATCCATCCCATCTTCTTCTCTAATTTTGATTGCGAGTTGTGCCAGTTAGTTGTTGTGTGAGCACTTACTCTGATTGTCTTTATATCTTTGTTCCACTGCTACTTTTGTTCATTTTTTGTGTCTTGATGATGATGACGACGGTGATGATGATGATACGCATGAACAATGAACCGGTTTTTTCTTTAAAAAAGAGTAAAAACAAGATTGGTAGCAGTAGTTTGCACTAATTGGGGCTTATCGAGATTATGACTATTTTCCTCCTTCTCCTCCATTATTATTACCTATTCTGATACTTATATACACTTCCCTCTCTTCTGTCTTGCTTGCGATTGTGATGATGGTGATAATGAATCTATAATGCAGAAAACTACTACCGTATAACGTCTTGTCTAAAAATGTGAGTACAAATAGTATATCTACATATTCGTTATTATACACGTGATATGATATAAGTTGATGTGTTGCTGTGTTATTATCATTATTATTAGGCTAGCTATATCATCATTATTGTATGTACAACAAAAAAGGAAATGTCAGCTTGTTCCCTACTCCTGCTCCTCTACTATAAGACTTACTCTTTAATGCATCTAAATTACATAATTTCCAAAAAGGAAAGAGGACTCTTCGCTTCTTCCTTTAAATGAAATCGCAGTACATGTAGCCACGTCCTTCCCCTTTCATGTAAAGCTATTTTTACGTCTCTTTACTTTACTACTTGGTATTTATATATATGGGAAGTAAGTAGTAAGTTGAGGAATCAGAATTGCTTGCTTAGAGCTACAAAAAACTTTTTCGGCAAAAAGCGATGAGTATGAGCTTACACACATGCATATAGAAGCCCATAATATAAGTTTACAGTCATTTTGTAGTGTAGTATCGTCGTCATCATCACTACCACCACCATGCACACAGTAAGGATCCTCTTCTTCTTCTTATTATTATAATGCTAAAGCTTTTATTCTTCGCTGAAATTTATACCGAGTTTCATGAGTTATTATTATTACTTAAGGAAATCCCATTCAATTTTGCGCAGGGAAAATCGGGCCAAGATATTAAAGCAGAAATGGGCAACAATAAATAACGACCAGTCGGCAAGAATTCTATCCTTTTCTTTTCACTCTGTCTCGCAGCATGCATGAGTATGTGTGCAATATTTGCTATAAAATTATAGTTCTATTTTGGCCAACCGACTACTGCGAAGAAGCCGTGGCAGGAAATGTAAGAGGCTACCGCTTTACTACAAAGTCAAGAATGATATTGCATCACATTTACATAACCCTACCGTGGAAGTAAGAAGGAAAAAACAACTTTTCCATTTTGAGCTTTGTGCGTGGACTACGTGTGTGTTTGTAAGTAGTGCATTATAATATTATGATCATCATAGAGGAAAATGTAGCGCAGTAGGATGTTTTTGTGTGTGAAGGCACATCAGTAGCACCTTAAAAATAGAAGATGTAGTTTCGTGGATTCATTTACGACGGGAAAGCAACTTGATTCCGATTTTTTTCTGAGACTGTCTTGTGACAATAGTATTAGGAAGCGCACCTAGAATCCACCCACACGTACGTACACGCAGCAGCAGGCAAAAGTATTTTGCATGACGGTGATGGTAGCAGTGCATTTTAACTCCCCTTGGCTCTTTCAAAAAGATGGTGCTTCTCCGCGTGGGCTACTAAATCATATCTTATAACCTGACTCATGACTTGGCGCTTCACTTCACATACTACTTATATTAACGGAGGATAAGAATGAGACACGAGGAAAAGTCTAATGCCTAATGATATAATATTATATAAATGGAGTGTGGTATAATAAAGAGTCTTATGTAAGGACTTTTCAACTTTCCCACGTCGTGGTAGTCATTTCCTTTTATTTTTTCGGGGGTGTCTACTAATATCCACTATCATTTCTTTTGCCCATTCGCAAAAAAATCTTTTAACGCTTTTATTCATTCTTCTGCTGAGTGAGCCGTGAGCTTGGAGGAAGGAGTGGGCTGCAAAAGTTATATAAGAATTTACACATGGGTTGATTCTCGCATTCCTTTGATCCATTTTAACAGATAGATGATATTAGGTACCTATATACAATATCAATATAAAGACCCCACAAAAAACTGCCAACGAACGAACGGAACTCGCTTGACTGACATCATCTGTGTCCTGTCTTCAGTTGTTTAGCTCAGCTACGAAAAATATTCCTAGTGGTCTGGACTCTGGACTAGAGTTTGGTCACTAGACTGACCATTGACCATCTCATCCATGGTCAGCAAAGTTTTCCGAAGCATGGCAAACTCAAGAGAATTAAAGTACTTTCCAAAGTCATTTCACTAGCAAAGTGATGTTTACTTATAACTCTAGTTTCTCAAAATGGACTTGAAGAACTGAGTTGTTTTAATGTGGTCACAACGCACATTCAAAACCACAAAAGTCATACTTTGGGAAATGTTTTAGAGGCTCATATGAAATTGGTCCAGTTCAAAAATTTCGCAATTTATTTATTCGACTGACTTATTCACTACATCCTCGTGTACAAGTCGTCCATATTTAGTGCGTATGCATAGTATTACATACAGATAAACTAACGTTTACCTCGAGTTATCCAAAATAACATTTGCAAGAATTTGACAAACCTAAGACACATGGAAATGTTTTATTGGGGCAACGTAATACATGCATTCATACCAGTTTAGTTCGTTGAGGTCAGTGGTCGCCAGCAGACACTAATGTCATCAATTTACTGGCATCTTTCAGACCCTCTTAAACCTGTCAAAATATCTGTTAATACCAATTCACAATTCATGCAACTTATTCACTACATCCTCGTGTACAAGTCGTCCATATTTTGTGCGTATGCATAGTATTACATACAGATAAACTAACGTTTACCTCGAGTTATCCAAAATAACATTTGCAAGAATTTGACAAACCTAAGACACACGGTAATATTTTATTGGGGCAATGTAATACATGCATTCATACCATTTTATTTCGTTGAGGTCAGTGGTCGCCAGCAGACACTAATGTCATCAATTTACTGGCATCTTTCAGACCCTCTTAAACCTGTCAAAATATCTGTTAATACCAATTCACAATTCATGCACACGCATCTAATCTCATTGAGACCCAAGAAAAACATTTTTTCACACTTTCCATTTCCTTTCCTGATGGGAATGGCATGTTTGCTTGTACAGAGATAAAAATTAGCCTTTCTTCGTCTCCGTCCATATCGGTAAGGAACATGATCATATATTATAATATATACCTACTCGGTCGCATTATTGTTGGATGTGTGTAGTGTAAGTTTACTTGGTTGGTGTTTGTTTGCTGACAGTTGACAAGCGAACAACCCTTAAGATATCATTACTAGCTTGCTATCAAAAGACAGATGCTTCTGGTATTGGCGTGGAGCAGCAAACTTTTTGGCTACTTTTGCTGACTCAAACATTGGAAAGAAAATGTATAGCAGTATTCCAATGGGTTTCGTACTATCTGATACTACGATTATATGATGATGGTGTTTGTTGGTAGTGATGATGGTGTCACATAAGTAGCAGTGAAGTTGCAAAAGGCGAAAAAAGGATTACTGCTTTTTTATCTACTCTTGTCTCTCTCTCCGGCACTCACTAACTCCAACGTCTCCGCAATAAATGATAGTTACTAGTTAATGGTGTAACAACATATAAGGATTTTATTGGACACGGTAACATGTTTCTGCTCTCTAAAATTTATGACACTTTAATTTTCTCGAACAAGAACACAAGTGCAACATAATACATATAGTTACAGAAACGAATGAACATTTTGTGTGCTTGCCATAAAAACTTACTGAAGTGGAGGGAGAGTGAGAGTGACTGTCAATAAATTCTTTATTGGTTGGCAGCCGCATTCATCTCCGCTCGATATACCGCGAAAATAAAACAGATTATCTTTCTCTCATTCCCACGATCAAATCAACCTCTACTACTACTTTGTTGTTACTTTTTACAATGATTTCTCCGAGTGATGATACTTGGAGTAAAATTTTCGCCACAAATCTTTCGTGTCGTCTGGCAGGATTTTGGCAATTTTTTGACGGATCAGTCCAATGGATCCACGTGCAAAGTAGAACAAGTCCTTAGAGCAACCCTTGTAAATCTTCCCACACGCAGCTTGGTCATCCAGACCAATTACGATTGCATCCTTGTAATTATCCGGGATTCCGAAATAATGTTTGCTAATTTGGTAATACGAGATGGGAATAATTTATTAAAAGGGATG